>JABFYK010058352.1:12304-24740 GCA_018849495.1 Termitomyces sp. T123_Mx157 | reverse complement strand
ATAGATAAGAGTTTGTCGAAATGAGATCGCTGGGCCCTAAGGGGGTCGGTCTGTGTCGACGAGGAGGAAAGCAAGGGGCCCGAAGAGAATTGTGGTAATGTTGTGTTTCAGGATGCTGAGGAGTAGACGGTAAGAATCAATGCAATAGCCTGACCTACAACAACATACCAGGAGCAAGTAACAACCATAGATTGTGGAACGAGGGGCAGCCGTGAAGCTTTATGATTAAAGAAATTTTCTATTCAACTTTCTATACTACTTTCACCTTCCCACGCCCGTGATCCGACTGTCATGGGGCTGTGACCCCTATCATTCTACCCTAGATGTCTTTTTATCTCGACATGCAGCTCATTGTTGTTACATCGTAATCGCCACAGACAACTATCCTCCTCCGACTCCCTCAGACGTAGCGCTGCGCGCGCCCGGACACCATCAACGACTATTTTCAAATCGCCTACAAGTCGGTATCAGTGTGGGAGGATCCTGCCATCTGACCATCGGAACCCGCACCTAGATACGGTGGAAAATCCACAGGGAACACTTTTAAGCGAGTGTGTTCTAAATTTCTCATACGCTCAACGGCAACACCAATAGATCCGTTGAACCAACCCCGTGCATCACTATCCTCCATCGAGTTCCATCTCAAAATCTCCTTCGGTGGGACTCTCTGATCTCAACAGGATATCTCTAGTTTCTGAGACGAACGGTGAATCCAAGCTGATTAGGTCTACCCGAGATGCCTGTCTCCCGTCAGTTTGTTTCCAGTCTTAGTAAGGCGAGACGGTTATAAACCTACCAGAGCATCTGCAAATTTTTTCTTTGCCTGTACAGCATCCTTCAAAAGAATGTCAACTAGCTTCAAATGGGGGTGGGCAGTCCAACCTTCGAAGTTACTCCTAACTGACCGGCTGCCAGAGTGAGTTCCCCGGCAGTCAGAGGATTTGACAAAGGATCAGGTGACAATCCAGACAGCTTCGAGCTAACCCGACTGAGAGACTCATGGCCAGCATACGACGATCCATCCCAGTGGGTATTCTCGGTCAGACGTGGTGATAATGATACGTCCCGGTTACGCAACTTTGCCGCTGGTATAGGAGCGTCATATGCGTCATATCTAAGCTTGCTTGCCGAGAGTAACTGGCCAGATGACAACGTTATAGAAGGGACTGTCGGGTCCAAAAGCGCTGCCAAGAAATCGGGAAGCTAAAAAGAGCTCAGCTGTCAGATGATTGAGCAATACTGAGAAGGAAAACTTGCGGAGGAAGACCGGGCCTTCTGGACTATTTTTATGAGATTGTCCTTATTAGCAACGAGAGTTACGAACTGCTCGCAACGCTAGTCATTCAGTTAGTGTCTTGATCGCGGTCTCGAAGAACAACCTTACTTGACGAAGATGCCGTTTGGAATGGTGGCCGAGTTCTTCGACAACTTTTATGACCGATGAGGGAATCTCGTCACAATCTACGGCAACACGTAGCATGGCGACTATACAGGCATCTTTCACGGATGCTGTTCGCTAGTCAGGATCTATTAGCAAAAAATGAGGGAAAGTCCGGCTCACGCGTGGAACTTGGTAGCCTCAATGAAAATCCTTTGAGGATATCTAGCGGTCGTATGGACAGCTTCCCAGATTGTTCAGTAGCTAGTGCTGCGACCATTACCATCATCGTCTGAGAAAGCCTTGTTACAGGGTCCACAAGAAAAGTGAGCAATGATGTGGAAAATCCAATGCCAAAGTCAATCCCAGCTTGAATAAAAAGTGAGATCTGACGAGACAGCATTTCTCAACACTTACCGTATCGCGTAGAAGTCAACACTCTGTCAATGACCGCTTCTAAAACGGGTTGCCCGTCGAAGGATGCTTGTTCGAGTCGTAGTAGTATGTCTTTCAACTCTCTAGCATAGAGTTCGCCATCTTCACCGAATTGTACTGTGATGATTTCAAGAAACCGAAGTGCTCGCTCGTTCAAATCAGTAACAGATAGGCCGGAAGGTATATTCTGAACAGCCTGACAATAGTAAAGTGACACAATGTTTGGGTCCACACGATGCAAAACTCGAAGTGTCTTCATCAACCGTGAATATCCCAGTGAACAACATGGAAACACAATCATACCGTTTTACGAACCAACACATCGGACAGGTCCAATAGTTGCATGATTCGCTCAACCTCCCAACCATCTAGAACGGCGGGTATGTCGTTGGATGTTCCTGCCCATAGAACAGGGTCGATGCAGTCTAAGCACAATAAAAATAGATAAACATCGTTTGGATGACGGGATGTAAGCAAGGAACGGATGTGGTGAACAGGAGACTCGAGGTCAGCAGACAATAGGCGATCCGGCGCGATATTCGTTAACAGCGCAAAGGATCCCCGTAATATTCCTGTGTCTTGATCTCAGTCGCGGCAAGCAAGAAGGGCTCAAGGCGACGAACCACGCTCAAAGCTTTGAGAACAGGAGCGAATCAACCGTAGAAGAATAGGAACATTGTCTTCGAACAGCCTGTCCATCCACTTTAGCTCATCACTCAACTGTCGAATGTAATGGGACTTTACCCAACAACGAACAGTGCAGATAGCATTGTACAGATGAATTGTGGCTTGTAATGTGCAGAACCCGTTAACGTCGTGACAAAAAGGTTATTCACAAGTTCTCGCGCATTTGAAACAGGCTGCTTGATCTGAGTGGCGGGTAATTACCGCGAAGCATCATACGAGAAAAACTAGAGGGGCATTACCTGAACCATGCGAACGCATAGTGACAACGCAGCACCAACGACCTGTTGATCTGGGTCTTTGCATCTCGAAACAACTTTAAGATCGATGTTTGATAGTAAATTTATGTGAGGTAGGCCTAATGATCGGTACGCAAGTAACGCACGTCGACGGACGTGTGGCCTGTAGGACGGAGAGATATATTTTCAACGTGATAATAACACCAATGATCAAAACATACTAACGAATTATGGGACAAAAGATCATAAAGACGCGCCTGGATAGCGGGAATAAGGTCTTGATTCGAAAATGCCACGACATGTTCTAAAGCCAGACAGATCCGGGATGTATCTTCGTGTTCCAGGTCCTTCAGTTCAGTTTGATATGGGATGAATTTAGGCAGTCATCTGAAACTAGGGGTACCTTGCGCAGAGTGTTAATCAGCATTAACTGCAGTTCATGATCGGCGGGCATGACTTCAGCACAAAATAGATAGCCTGATCGCGCATATGAATGTGAAGCGGAGCTACGAGCGAGGAATCTCTACCTATCCTTTTCTGACTGGTACTCCGACCTGCCTCAGCAAGGATAACCGCATGTGATAGCGCGAAGTCAAAAGGGTTTGGAGGTAGGAAGCCGTGCGATACAGTCATGTGGCAGTAGAGAAGAGTGATCAAGTGCTCCCTACATTTCTCCTATACGAGACATTAGTCCCACTAAGATCAGATTTCGAAAAAAGTAGGTCTCGAACCAGCGAAAGAGCTGGGGCGGTGATTTGACGTCGAATTGCTTCAACCTCATCCGACAAAAATTGATTCGCCGCCTGAGGAGAGTCAGCGCATTCCACTTTACAAACTAAAGAATAGTGAGCCCTGCTACTCGCGCCAGAAGAGATGTAAGGAGGAACATCCATAAACAAGTTCAATCGTTGCGGGGGGTTACTAACAATACAAAGTTGACAATACATACAAAGTTGACCCGTGACGACAACTTATTGTTGATCACGATCCACGCAATGACAAACACCTCCTGTCGTCATCTGTCATGTCGGCGGCGTCTGGTCAAGCAACCGCACGTTCGTTCAATAAAATCCTGAATCAACCAAAGATCTCCTCCAGGTCTCGAGCATCAGACGAGGTTGACGATGGTACCAAGAAATTGCGACGCATGATCCTTGTCGAAGGAATACCCTCCGCAGTCGTATGCACCTCTCACTCGTGTCCAAAGACAGCGCTGAAAGTTTCCCCAGGACCCAACTCTTCGACCCCGAATATGGAAGATCCTTCTTCGCGTGTCGGATATTTCTGCTGACACGTTCATGGGATATGTTTCGCGTGGACCTTGTGAAGTTCGAGAAAAGATCAGAAACGATACATTCCGGTTAGATTGAAGAAATTATTTTCCAAGTTCTTCTCAGTTCATGCTAAGTCGAATTATTAGGACTCTGGCGACCGACAGAGGATTTAAGGAACGCGTTCGCGAAGATATGCTCGTACGGTTATTAGATGCTTTTGTGTGGAGAAATCACGGTTCGTTTGACATGTATCATTCATGTTGATTTTGGATCTTACGAATCACTGCATAGATAGGCAGGAGACGCATCAACTTGGATTTACCTACGTCCAGGGAATGAACGTCCTTGCAGCCCCGTTCCTCTACACAATGCCTTCGGAACTTGAGGCGTTCTTCTGTTTTTCGAAATTCATAGAGGAGTCTTGTCCTCTCTACGTCCAGCCAACATTAGAAGGAGTCCACCGTGGTCTCAAGGTATCTCTCACTTTGAATGTACGATGTCACTCCAATCATCATCTTCTTTCTAGTTACTGGACCGCTGCTTGAAGATAGTTGACCCTGAATTATTCGCACATTTACGATCTAAAAACCTGTCTGCTGAGATATATGCTTTTCCGTGTAAGTTTCAATTTTCGCAGACAAGATGTTCTTCTATTTACCATGGATTGTTGAAGCTGTATTGACGCTGTGTGCTTGCACACCTCCGCTCAATCAGGTGCTGCAACTTTGGGACTTCCTGCTCGCCTTTGGTGTTCATCTCAACGTGCTTTGTGTCATTGCACAATTGTTGCTCATGAGAGATGATGTCATGAAATCGTCCAGGTCAGAAAAATATCGAGAGTGCTGCAATCGTCTGACCTCTTATGACTAGCCCAATGCGTCTTCTGCGCACTTTCCCGGATCTTGAAGCACTCCCTGTCATTGGAATTGCTGTTACTCTTGTCCGAGATCTTCCTACAGAGCTCTATGACGAACTTGTACGACATCCTTACGAAATTAAAATGATCTGTTAACCCGAAATTATCGTTCTTCCGCTGTGAGCCCATCTTTCGCCGTAAACTCGTAACTTACGTGTACATTTATTTGTATCAGTAGCGTGTGAAACAGATCTTTGACGATATTCAAAATCAAAATGATCGAAATCAAAATACTGACCTTGATGACTTCTTACGAACGACCATTTCTATCTTATACTTTTTCTGTGACACCCTGAACTATGTCTATGCATGGAAGGCAAGGAGATCAGCCTTCGTCTCTGGAGGCATGCCCTCTTTCCACCCTCAAGGGCAACAGTGATGCACCGCAAGGTTTGTCGCGTGCAACTCAAGTTAACGCACCCTCAGTCAACATCTCCCAGAAATTTTCAAGAAGCTTAGCCTTTTTGACAAACTTCTATCTCCTCTCATCATTCTAGTTATGATAATTGGGGTCGTGATCGGTGAATTTGTGCCTGGTGTCCAAGCAGCATTTGATACTGTCCGTTTCAATAGCGTTTCTGTTCGTAAGTTGATATTTGCAACCATTCATAGTTTATCCTTACTCACGATTACTGAAGCCATAGCTATCGGGCTCATTATCATGATGTGGCCTACACTTACAAAAGTCCAGTATGAACAGCTTCCACAGCTTTTTAAGACGTCTCGCTTGTGGATCCACCTAGGAATCTCTCTCTTCTTAAACTGGATTATCGGCCCATTCGTCATGCTGGGGGTAGCATGGGCGACGCTTCCTGATTTACCAACTTATCGCACCGGCGTTATTCTCGTCGGGCTTGCACGATGTATAGCAATGGTGATGATTTGGAATCAGCTGGCGCGAGGCAATAGAGAATATTGTGCCATTCTTGTCATCCTCAACTCATTGTTGCAGATGATACTCTACTCGCCGTATGCCCTTCTATTCATCAATACCATCAGTGGAGGTGAACAGCCAGACATCCATGTATCGTATGGCCCTGTCGCTATATCTGTCCTCATTGTACGCTCTTTTCTCCATGATAATGTGAAATATACAAAGTTGACTGTATTCTCACAGTATCTTGGCATTCCCCTAGGGGCTGGCGTTGTTACTCGGTACAGCGTCTGGTATCTGAAGAGCAAGAGCTTCCTTGATAATAAATTCCTCCCCCTTTTTGGACCTTTCGCCCTTCTTGGGCTACTCTACACTATCTTGATCATGTTCGCTTACCAAGGTCACCACATTGTCCAAAACATTGGCTCGGTCTTCCGGGTCTTTGTCCCCATGATTCTCTATTTTGTCATTATGTGGACAGGGGCCTTTGCTATGATTTTCTTCCTGGCACGGAAGGACATCGGCTCGCAAAGTACGTTTGGGTATGAAATGGCCGTAGTGCAATCTTTCACTGCAGGAAGTAACAATTTTGTGGGTTGTTGTACTCATACCTATCGATGGCTGATTTTGATTCGTTGCTCTCTGTATCAGGAATTGGCTATCGCGGTAGCGATTGCTGTTTACGGTGTAAGCTCTGACCAAGCGCTTGCAGCGACAATTGGTCCTTTGGTTGAGGTTCCGGTGTTACTTGCTCTTACATGGGTGGCGCTTTTTTGTGGTAAACGACTACGATGGAGAAAACTCGAAAACGTGACGGAGGGCAAGGTTAACACACCATGTTAGACTATTGTACGTAGTACTATGAAGAGACTGCTGTCACTGATAATACACGAGGTCCAAAGTCCAAAGTCTCTTTTTAACATATCACATTATAGTCGATAAATTGAAGAAAACAAACTGAAGTCTAAATCAATCATAGACAGATCATCGGGAAAAGCATGGTAATAGCGTCATAGGCCGTGTCGCACAGTATATGAAAAGTCAGAAGAATCTGCACGTTGGCGTGTGCGAGGTCGAACCAAATCAAGATCGTTAATTGCGCCACTATCGACGCGCTCGATAAGCTCGCGGCAGTCCATGATGCCACCACAACATGGGCTGGAAGCTCTACTTCCGCGGTCAAGCTCTTCCATAGGACTGGCGACAGATTCCGGAGAATCCTCTCTATATAGGCGTTTTCTGCGTGGTTGATTGGGGTTGCGAGTACTCGAGGACTCCATGATGGGATAGATATTAGGAGGCGATGGAGCAGGTGATGGAAATGAGGCAGCACGTAGTATGTTCACAGTATTGACTGGACTTTGGGAAGAGGAGTGACTAGCCGGACCGGCGGAAGTACTATCATCTTGGGAGGAGTGACGGTGCTTAGAAAACGCCAACTGGTGGAAACGGGCAAGGGAAGCTGATGCGGCTGAAAGATCATGCATCAGCTCTGAAGAAGCATGTGCCTACAGAACAGTGAGCTTATCAGTCAGATCATGGGCAACAAGCGAGCTCACTGTCCGTGAATCCAACGCTGATGGTGCTGCGGCTTGCCCAGAACGCGCGGCAGCAAGTTCATGCCGCAGTTTTTCGTTCTCTTCTTCTGCTTTACGGACACGATCTTCGAGGTCGGAGACATAGCGAGCTCGTCTTGCGCGATAGTCCCTTTGCTGAACGAGAGCACGAGTCGGCGGGATGGTTAGATCTTTCTTACGGCCCCTGGTCATTTTGGACGTCGGGCCACATGTAGAGGAAGGGGAGGAGGTTGATGGTGGTTGAAGTTCAGGAGGGTGATGGGAGGTGAGGTCTCCAGTAATGCTAGCTTGAGTGACAATCGGCATGTATTGCGCAAGAAAATAGCGAGGGTTCCCACATTCAAAATCCCTCTGATTATGAATTTGATTGAAGTCCAATCGATTGCATCATTGCCACATGCTTATCTCGCCTAAGCCAAGCACCTTCAAACCACTGAATGTTATCTGGCCAACCTGATTGATTTTGACAAGAGGGTGAGGCTATGTGATCTCTGAAAAGCGCTTACGAGTATCCTGGTTCTAAATCTAGGCTGGCATATCCACACCCCAGACCCGTCTGAACAGGAACGACAAGAGCACGTCCGCACCAGGGGTTTCTGTCACACAAATAATGCCTAGGGGAGGCTGCGCCTTTATAGCTTCCTCCGTTTCGACCTGTGCGGGAAGTGCGCTGGACTCCCAGATACCATGCGGTACACTGTTTTTCTCCAACTCGGCTTGGATTTTTGCGCGATTGGCTCCGGGTGAATAAGCAGACTCATCCTCACGTCTGTCAACTACCAGCATACCCCGCGTCAGTTCACCCGTGCTAGAAAGATCAATAAGGAAAAAAAGAATAGGTACAGAGAAAGCTTAGCTGACCGCTCTATATCGAATATTCTTGACCTTGTCTTCCAACCAGGAGACAATGAACTACCCGGCGGGTTTTCTATAGCGCACCAAACAGCGACGATGTCATGAAGTTCCATTGCGTCCTTGCCAAAGCTGACCATTATCTCACGTGTCCGTTCAAGAAATGAACTTGTGAAATGCACCATTGGCGATTTCCCCGAAGGCAGCGAAGGGATAGCCGTGGACTTGAACGACCGGTCTATTACTTCGGTGTAAGTCTGGAAGGGAAGTTCATGAGGTGTCGTAATGTCTAACGGAAGCAAAAGAAAGCGGTCGAGCGGTAGTCCTGATTGAGGATCCAGAGATAACAGCAATTCCTTCACAGCATACGGGTCGGCGAAGAAGTTGACTTTTCATCATTGGAAAGTTTAGCTAGGGATAAACAACCGAAGAAATACCTGCTTACACTCTGCCACAGGGTTTGTATTTCCAGGAACATCGAGAGCACCACCCATGCACACGACTCGGCCAATATTAGCGCGGAAAAGGTCACCGTCTTTTCTTATCGTATGCGCCAAATTTGTCAGAGGCCCAAGCGCGATATAGATAATAGATCTCGGAGGATAAGAACGAATGAGATCCAGGGCAACATCAACACCAGGCTTATCGGTTAATCGAAGGTATGGGTGATCCTCTGATATGATTTCAGAGGGCACATTTAGGTCAGGATGCCGTTCAGAAATCCCACCCAAACCATCCCTATCGGTTCTCC
The DNA here is from genome assembly GCA_018849495.1 of Termitomyces sp. T123_Mx157. Taxonomy (NCBI): domain Eukaryota; kingdom Fungi; phylum Basidiomycota; class Agaricomycetes; order Agaricales; family Lyophyllaceae; genus Termitomyces; species Termitomyces sp. T123_Mx157. The sequence continues at coordinate 15,760 of JABFYK010058352.1, read as the reverse complement.
TTTGGTGTTAGAAAGATGTGACTGTAGGGTATCGACTTGCCTTCCATGGAAATATTGGGCACTGTGTAAATCCCCTTGGAGAGGCCCGCGACTGCCTTTCGCCAAAATAGGTTTACTGGTTTTAGAAAAGTTGGGGAATCGATCATGATAAGCTGGATTGTCGTTGATACAGCGAGCGAGAGCCTGATAGGTTTTAAAAACATTCAACCTGCAGTAGATCAGATATGCTCAGTCGCATCGATTTTGTTCAGTCAGCGTACTGACAGAGAAGCGTCAATATCAGTATTTCCTATAACAACGAAACTTTTAACCAAGAGATTTGCAATCTCAAAGGCCGGAACTTGCCATAGGAAACTATGATCGCCAATATATCTAGCTCAGGAGACGCCAATGCAAGTAAACTGTAAGGCTGGGGCAATCAGGAATAGTCTCAAATCAAGTAATAGGAGTTGCTTGACGAACAGAGCAATAATGTCATCAACACCAGGATCAGTATCAACTGAATTGATGTATGAAAGTTAGGGGAAGACACCCAGTCAAGGCGAAAAGAAGACTTGCTTATAACAGGAACTCTCTCCCGCAGAAAAGACATCGAGAAGCACTTAACGAGAGAGATTGGGGTAAAGGCAGATGGTTATGAAAATTGCCGAAGTTTATGTACAGAAGACTTATGTAACACCTGACCCAGCAGTAGTAAAATCCGAAGACCTAGAAAAGGAATTGCATCAGCATCGAAAACGTAAGAATCAAAGGTTGTTTATATGTTTATATGGAGCGTCAGAGATCTTGGTGGAAAATGTAGTCTCATTAGGCGTGTGCCCTCTGAAGTAGCAAATATATTTCGAAATGCATCATACGAAAGAGCATAGAAATAAATTAGAAGAAATCTTACCCTGGGGTCGTACCGATGACGATACTCGCACAGTCGAGGTGGACAACAGCAACGCTACTCAGGCCTTTGGAAAGAGAAAGTTTTGTTCTCTGGAATGGGGTTTGCCGAGAACTGTACAGTCTGGTCACAGTGGCTGATGATGTGACGCTACACCAAGTTGGAAACTCGCGTCGGTCGACTGCAAAGCCCGAAAACATCATGTCTGAATCGCTGCGTTTCCTTGGATCCCTCGAAGGCCACAAAGGATGGGTCACGGCCATCGCCACCTCCTCAGAAAATCCTGACATGATTTTGACCGCTTCGCGAGGTACTTGACCTCTGACTATTGGTGAAAAGGTATCTAATCACAATGAATGACAGACAAAACAATCATTGTCTGGCAATTGACTCGCGAGGATGACACCTTTGGATATCCCAAAAAAATCCTTCACGGACACAATCATTTCGTTTCTGACGTTGTCATCTCTTCCGATGGTCAATTCGCTCTTTCCTCTTCATGGGACCACACCCTTCGTCTTTGGGATCTCAACACCGGCCTGACTACTCGCCGTTTCGTTGGTCATACTTCCGATGTTCTGTCTGTCAGCTTCAGCGCTGATAACAGGCAAATTGTCTCCGGTTCCCGTGACAAGACTATCAAACTCTGGAATACGCTGGGAGAGTGCAAATACGATATTAAGGATGATGGCCACTCCGAGTGGTACGTGGTGGGGCTTCTGTAGGATTCTACCTGGACTTACGGGAAGTTGTTAGGGTGTCTTGCGTGCGATTCAGCCCCAATGTATCCAACCCCGTCATTGTCTCTTGCGGTTGGGATAAGGTCGTCAAGGTGAGCTTTCTTCCGTTTATAAAGTTTGTTTCGATGCGCCCATTCCCCTTCTTTTATGATGTTCAAAGAAATTATATTTGCTACTTCAGAGGGCATTTGCTCGATGAGACCACATTTCCACCAAGATCTCTGATCTTCTTCCGATACAAATATTCACATTCAAATTGGGTACTCATACTCTATAGGTCTGGGAACTTTCCAAGTTCAAGCTGAAGACCAACCATTACGGCCACACTGGCTATATTAATACTATCTCCGTTTCTCCTGACGGTTCTCTTGCCGCATCTGGAGGCAAGGATGGTATTACCATGCTGTGGGACCTCAACGATGGCAAGCACCTCTACTCTCTTGAGGCCGGCGATATTGTCAATGCTCTCGTCTTCTCCCCTAACCGATACTGGTTGTGCGCCGCTACTGCGAGTTGCGTCAAGATCTTCGATCTTGAGAGCAAGTTAGTCCTTGATTATTATCCTTTGCGCTTGAAACTCACCTCATCTTTTCAGGTCGATTGTTGATGAACTTAAGCCTGCGTACACCGATGTTCGTGAGGAGGCAAGGCAACCTGAATGCGTTTCGATTGCCTGGTCCGCTGATGGACAGACTCTCTTCGCTGGCTTCACTGACAACCAACTCCGTGTCTGGACTGTCACGTCATAGGCAGTTGGCTAATTGGTTGATTGTCATCCTTTGTAGTTTCTGCTGTTTTTTTAATAGCCACAAAAAAAGCTCAAAAAGCTCATTTTACATGTGCTCTATTAAATTAGTGTTTTTGACATGAGTCTAAACTGTGCCATGGATCCAAGTCCATGCATTCTCTGTCTAAGAACGTATCACGCCGATGTTATTGAAGTGACCTCTTCAAGATTTCGTCGTCTCTCCCCGTAGTCCCAGCGGTCTAGTCCTCCAAAGTTGATGGTCATTCCGAGGAATGACATGTTGAATTGAAGGTCACAGATGTGCGATCCCTGAACGCGCCAGCTGTCTGCGCTGTGTAGCCGGGGTGTAAGTGTCGCAACTGCTAAACAGGGTACTGACCAGACGTACGTTGCGGTACCATAAACATCGCCTTCTTGGCTAACGAGTCTCACACAACGGTCGGTATTCGATTGCGCATCGTAGATCCAGATAGTCATTCCTGTGTAGATTTCTTGCCAGGTCCCCTGGTCGATCAAACGGTTTGGAGGCTTGATGCGACTTTGTCCTTGCGGTGGGTTTGGTGCCGGACGAATGTCTACATCGTTCAAGAGACGAAGTGCCGTCAAGTTGGAAATGTTGTGAAAAAGCGACGTTTCTGACGGAGTGGGATTTACGATCTTGATTATGGGGGACGGCACGTCATTCGAGGACTCTGTATCAGAATCAGAGTCCTCGTCTTGATCTGCTGTAGTCGACGCCGGTTGATTACTGTCAGTTGGATCCGGTCTCTTTAAGCCATTGGCGAGTTCTTGTTCGGCACGTTGAAGTGTTGCACAGAACGATTGCCAGGCGTCTTCGTTAGAATAATCTACCCTGAGCAGAATTCCAAGTTCACGCCCCTCAAGAAGAGAATCGAGTGGGTCATCGTCTTGATCAAATTCGTCCTGTAGGCTTGTCAGAGATCGACATAGTTCTGAATCGTGGAAAATTTTCAGACACGTACGTCTAGAGACATGGCCGACTCATGCAAGGCGCTTGGCTCGCTCCCGTGCAACACATCCTCCCAGAATTCTTGTAAAACGCGTAGGTGCAATCGTCT
>JABFYK010058352.1:0-11742 GCA_018849495.1 Termitomyces sp. T123_Mx157 | reverse complement strand
CAATGTAACACTGCATCTCGTAATTTCACGGTTGCCGCGCAGACATGATAAAGACAGTCAGCAGATGTCATATGAATGCGCGAGATCCAATCTTCGAAGGAATGAAAAAAGTCGTCATCTATGACATTGTGGGTATGTAAGGGTACAAACGACAGGGTCATACTGCAGAAGTTCGCGACCCAGCCAAACGGTCCACCACCTGTTTGAAAGTGATAGGTTTAGAGTATCACATATATATAGCGTGGACCGACTTACAGTGCTTATGTATGGGAGAGACAGAGCGGTTCCAATAAAAGGCAATTGTCTCAGGAATGTAATCACGACGGGGAAGAAGTCCCTAAGTATTTCGTCAGGTAAATGTTAGAAACGTATCGAACAACAGACGCACCCAAACAGATTCAGAAACCCGAACGTTTCGACAATCATCCCAACGAACGGCCATTTGAAAAAGACAAGTAGAATTCCTCCCAGGAAACAGACCGTTCCGCGTATTTTCTGCTTGCGGGCGAAGAAGTAGAACGTTTTCTGCGGTCCGATGATCAATGTCAAGCCAGAGATGAAGAGAATCTGGAAGCTGTGTCTAAGCATGTTGAGGCATAAGGCATTCCTCTCAATGGCATACATTCCCGAGTGCAAGAAGAGCACCGTCAAAGAAGAGCATAACGCCGAGGAGCATGAAGAGCCCGCCAAAGGTCGTGAGGGCGACACCAATTTCTGTAGGGCCCAGTTGGAATTGTTTTCGAGGAGACGGACAGGAAAGAACTGACTTTGTGCATCAGACAACCACATTGTGAGTGACGACTAGGAAGAAGAGAAAAAAAGTAACAGTGTCTCCGGGAACGGATGAAACAATGCACAGTTCTGACGATGAGCTCGTGACAAGACGCGCCTGTCGCCACGTGGCTTGTAACGTGGCTTGTTCAGAGGCCAGCTCTTACAAATCGAGTCCCAAAACATTGAAAGTCTAACACTGCTGAGGCTCTGTTTCCAAAAGAAAGAGGGTCAAAGAAATGTGTCATGCTTTGATTGTGGAAAAAGACATCGTCAAAGGCCTTTTTCTTTAATGAAAAGTGGTCAAAGAAATGGCATAACATATTTATTTGACCCTTTTCCTTTTGGAAACAGATTCCAGCACCAGCAGTGTAAGTAATGGTGATATTTGCAAGAAGTATTCATTTTTTTCGACCGTTGAAAACTTTCTAGGCTTTCTCCGATAGCAACTTGTGGTACCGTGTTGTTTAATTCCTTGCAAGTAGCATCCTGACGATCTTCACAAGCTTTTGGCAGCTGACTGACTTCCGAGCTATGAACTTATTGTGCTCGTCTATTTCTGTTCTTCAATGATTCTTTCATCACCCGCTCCACTTGCATATTCATCAGCGGGTCGACCCAGTGATGTGAACCTTCACCTAATTACTATCATTCAGAAGCTCGAGACATGCGATTGTCCTCGTTTCATGACTGCGCGGGTTCGCCTCGTGGCCACTCTCTATCCATACTTGGAGCTTAGCATGCGGACGTCCATCACCGCTCAAAGCGACATAAATACGAATGTCAAGGATCAAGCAAAAGTCCATATGCATGCATGCTTCATGATGGGGTCCATACGTTTCGTACTCCTATCCAGCTGGAACTAAATATATGCGCTTCAATGCTACGGGCGGGCTTCTACCGGGTGCTCAGGTCATCAGTGCTGTTGCTCTGAGAACGTACCATCTGTCGCTATTGACAGGAACATGTGGCGATGGGATAGGCTCGTGTATAAGTAAGTTTTCGCGATTGCTCGTTTGCTTGGGGTGGTTGAAGAACTGAATGTGCATTCCAAGCTACACATGTGGACGCGCTATCTATTCGTTACGGTAGCCATGCTACACATGTGAACGCGCTATTCTTCCACAGATGCATGACCTCTCGTTACGGTAGCAAGCTCCACATATGTGTACACGCTATTCTTCATGTAGAAACACAGATATCTTGAGCTGCGTGAACTTCCCGATACGACCTTGATGAACGGTCCAGTTATATAAACACACCACTCGATACCCACGGGGCCACCATAAAATATATTACGTATTCAAAGAAAAGGATCAAGATCCTTCAATGCAGATAAGAATATAAGCCCTAGAAAAATTAACATATTATAATAGCCCGGGGGATATTATTACAAGTATAATACAATAAGAAGAAACAGAAACAAAGTTCGAGTCCGTCCGATCTAAAAAACACCGAGGATGAACAGCTGGGTGTAAGAACGACCGACTCGGTACTCACAATCTATACTTATAGTTACTTTGGACACTTAACAACGGGCTTGCTTCGCCCGTATGACACGGTCGAACGCTTCTTTGATCGGTGTTCTGCGTGCGAGAATGGTGAGATGGTTGTTGAGGTAGGGACCAGGCAAAAGCGGGTGTATGGCTTCGAGATTTGCATGTGGATTGACGGGGGGGAAGAAGGAGATAGGCTGGGGGGAAGGGGGGCGGGTGACTGTGGGCAGGTGGACGAGCGAGGAGAGTGCGGCGGAGGAAGAAGCTTGTGAGACTGTTGATTGTGTGCGTCTGCGATCACTTAGGGTCCAGGTTGCGGAATCACGGAAGCCAGACTGATGGGCTGGGAGAGTGGAGACGGAGCGGGTGGAGGAGACGGATTGGCGGCGGTGGGATGATGGGCGTTGGTCGGGTGTGTCGTGGGTCGATGGGGGAGAGGATGATAGTTCACCGCCTGGCAAGAAAGTATGAGACGAGGACGGTGAAGTCGTGTCTTGAATCACTGTTAGAGGTTCGAGAGGTGTGGGCGGCTGGCCATATGAATGACCCCGTATGAGGGGATGTGGGCGCAGCGAAAGCTCGCTCCTGATGGAGTGTGAGGATGAAGGGCGGGTGCCAGCGTGGCGTCGACTAGGAATGCGGGGACTTGGGTTCCCAGGCGAGGGCGTCTCTGGCGGCGAACGGAGGGTGCTCGTTTCGTCGCCGTTCGGCCGATGATTCTGCATTGGAGCTTGCTGCATTTGTGGCAAAGTAGGCGTGCGTACTTCAGCCCGACTTTCGTGGCGTTGTGGGGACGGCTGCGATCGCTCGGAGCGCAGCGCAAGTCCGTTCGTGGTCGCTGCGCGGAGATCTGACGCGCGCGCGTTCTCGACGCGGGGAAGCAGTTCAGATTCTGCATGTGCGCCGTTCGTCGGGCGCTGGTGGTTTCCTGTCAGTCGGCGGATGGCTTCCTCGTCGTCTGATTCCGAGTCGTGGTGGTTGGGAGTGGCAGCGCCACTCTCGCTGGATTCCCATTCTCCTTCGTCGTCGTCGTCTTCCCCAGGACTGGCTAGGGTAAACCCGGTGTTTCCCTGTGGCTTGGCGTTGGAGGGGTTTGGAGCGCGGTGTTTCGGCGCAACTTGGTCTCGGGATTGGACGCGCTGGGCACTAGCCACCCGTGCCACACCTTTGTTGTATGCCTGGTAGTTCTTGAAAAGAAAAGGGCTTAGAATGACTTGTTGAGGAGAGAATGAAGCTTATCCTTGACACACATCATGCGGTAGACCGTTTTTCTTGGGTTTGTCCGCAGATTTGGGTTGATGCTGCTCTTTCTGGGTGAACTGAAGGTTGGTACCGAGCCTGGAGGTAGAGGAAGCCCGGGAGTGAGAGCGGAGGAGGCCGGTGCTGGCCCCTCGGTGGGCCTTGGGCATGGTTTGTGGGAGTTGTTGAATACAACAAGAATCCCGGCCCGCCTGGGGGCCAAAAATTCTCTCGATCACAAACAAGACGTCCATTTGCCATGGAGAGGGTTCAATTTCAGCAGGAGCAGGTATTGCTATGGAATGTCCTGTGGTTATGGAAACTCAATTGCATTACTGGTAGATGCTCGATGAGCTCAAAGACCTCATCGAGAAACATCTGTTCACTGAAGTAAGTCATCTTGCGTTTATCTGCTCACTGGCGTTTAATGTCTATTCTCTGCAGAAAGAAGTAAAGCAGATCGTCAAGAAGCGCACCGCGTTCGAGACAGCGCTCGTCAGACGCGTCGCTCACAAAGCCGACTTTCTGCGCTATGTTTCTTATGAAATGGGACTCGAGCAACTGCGTCGCAAACGCGTAGCACGGACAAGTGAGTCGACACGATTCGTACTCGACAGGCTGACATGTGTGATTTATAGAATCAGAGTCTACTATGCGATCTATCTCGGACTATGCTCTCGTTCGGCGACAGTTTCAGATATTCGAACGCGCTTTAAAAAAGTTCAAGGCGGACGTCGCCCTTTGGATACAATATATACAGGTCGCGCAGCGCGAAGGAGCACGGGCGTTGGTTGGTCGGATAACGGCCAGGTGCGTGCAGAGGGCAAACGGAGGCGATATTGATATTTTACGTTTTCTGTTAGGGCTCTCCAACTGCATCCAAACCAGCCAGCACTCTATATTCTGGCTGCCTCCCATGAGCTGAAATACCAATCGCCATCCTCTGCGCGCACGCTTCTTCAACGAGGCATCCGAATGAATGCGGAAAGCATCGAGTTATGGCGAGAGTACGTCAAGATGGAGCTCGGGTTTATTGAGAGTCTTCGGCGGCGCTGGGAAATTCTTGGTATCGCCGCACAGGAGAAAGAGGATGACCCCAGTAACCTTATTATGCCCGGTGTGGACAAAGAGATGGTTGCGGCTGAGGAAGAAGCTGGCGCAGAGGCTCGGAAGGAGATTCTTCAGGGAGCAATTGTGAAATCGGTGATGGACAGCGCAACACAAGGTATGCACTCCACATCGGTAGGGCAACTTTTCTGACCACCGGCAACAGCCCTCCCCAAGGTCGAGCTTTTCGATAGCCTTAAAGGATTGTTGACGGAGTACCCTTCACCCTCGTCCCTGCAAGCAACGCTACTAGAGCACCTGTATGATCTACTAAAGGAGAGGTTGCCTGATGATGCAGGGGCAATTAGATTGCGGGCCAACCGGTTCCTTACACCTGAACTCAAGGGAGAGGCGTTGGTGGAGGGACTGAGGCGTGCGGATGAGGAGCTGGCCGGGGCAGCTGGAGGGGGTGCGCGTGAGGAGGTTTGTGAGGTTTACGCGAGATTTGTCGAGGAGTGGTGCAACGCGGAAATTGACGGGAACATGGTGCGCGATGACGAATATATTACAGGATCGGCTAATGGGGTTTTGCAGAAACAGTACCTGATGTTGAGATTGGGATCGCTGTGTCGGCACAGCGAGTCGCCGTCACTGTTGGCGGCGCACATGCGGGTGGTGGAGGACGGAGGGAGGCCGAGGAGCCATATGGGCGTAAGCTAGTGTAGCACGTGTGGCAATTAATGTGACGGTCACGTGACTCAAGTACCACATGGGTGGCAATTAATGTGACGGACACGTGACTGGAGTACCACATGGGTGGCAACTAATGTGACGGTCACACACCTCGCCATCTCGACGTCGGCTTGTGCTCGGTGTGCATGCGTCGCCGTCTTCGCCCAGCCATCCTCTGAGAGCAGAGCCATGTTGCAGTATCCCGTCCAGCTGCCTCCGCTTTCGCTCTCGGCCCCCCGCCGCTTCACCAAAGACCCCTTTGCCCCGTCCTTCCTTCCTTCGCCCCCCATCTCCCTCCCCAGGCCTCCTATCCTCGCGTCCCGCCCCCCATCTGCCCCCTCCTCCTCCATCGACGATGTTCTCTTCCCCGGTGACTTCGTCGGCGAGGCTGGCTCCCTCCAGGGCGAAAAAATTCGTCTCGTCTCCACCCACTCTGGCTCTGGTGTCGCCGAGTACCAGGAACCAGCCCAGGAGTTCCAGGTCAAGCGTCGTCTCGGTCATGGCAGCTATGCCGTCGTCTATCTCGTCCAAGAAGTCCTCTATCGTCCCCAGCCCTCTGAAGACGCTATAGTCGGCATCATGGAGCTCGACAGCACCAAGCCTCTCGAGGCCGTCTACGGCCGCGAGTACGCCATCAAGTGCCTGTCCAAGGCCAACCTCGACCATGAGGATCTCGCCGCGCAAATGTCAGAGGTCTGTATCTATTCCCTTTCTGTTCCAAACACAGTCCCATGTTCTTTCAGGTCACCATCCACCAGTCCCTTCGCTCCCATCCCAACATCGTCACCCTTCACCGCACCCTAGAAACCTCTTCTTTTCTTCTTCTTCTCCTCGAATACGTCCCAGGCGAAGACTTGTTCTACTTTTTGGAACAAGCCCGCGACCATTTTCATTCCGACACCCCCAATACTCCGGACTTTTCAGTCTCTCACACGCCCCCGACTCCCAGTCTCCTCTCCACCCTCCACCCTGCCCAACTGCTTTCTCGCACCCGTCTTCGTCTCATATCGTCCATGTTCTCCCAGATGTGTGAAGCCGTTGCCGAATGCCATGATCAATCAGTCTTCCACCGTGATATCAAGCCTGAAAACTTCATCGTCACAGATGGATGGACGACTCTGTCCAATGGTCGTCAGGAACGCAAGGTCATTGTCAAACTCTCCGATTTTGGCTTGTCAACTACAGATGTCGCTTCTTCTGATATGGACTGCGGAAGTGCTCCTTATATGAGTTATGGTTTGTACACGCCCTTCTTCCTCGGCACACACTCATCTTTTCATTCTCAGAATGCAGAAATAATATCGCCCCTACTTATCGCCCCCGTGCCGCCGATGTCTGGTCGTTGGGCATCGTGCTAATCAACATGTCCGTTCTCGTCTTTTCTCTTTCGTCCCCAGCTCATCCCCCTCCATAGGCTCTACCACTCTAACCCTTGGACAGACACAGCCCAAGGAGCTTGTTCATCTTTTGACCTCTATCGCAGGGACCCCATCAACTTCTTCATGTACCGCTTTGCAGGAATGACCCGCCCAGTAGCCGAACATTTCGCCAACAACGTCTTCTGCATCCTCGAAGATCCCGAGGACGACTCGCCCCGCATCAGTGCCCGTGAATTCGGTATCTGGGTCCGCCAATTGCCTTCGCTTCTCGGCAGCCACACCATGCATCGAACCGTATCAAGCAGTTCCCAAGGCTATCCTATCGCCTCCTCCACGCCTCTTTCCCATCGTCCATCTTCGAGGCATCCATCAGGAACCTCAACTCTTCATAGTCCGGCAATCCAGCCCCGCATCCTATCTCGCGCTCCTTCCCTCAGCCCTGCGTATGAGGCTCGTGAGCACCCCGAACTCTCAACCCACTCGGACCTCTCAACTGTTTTTGATCATGAACCAGAGCCCGAAGAGAATGAAACTGATCGCTGCCAAGACCAAGTATTGCAGGGTATGGAGTCTAGATCGACATCGACCCACAAGAGGAGGAAGCGAGGTGCCCGCAAGGGTAAGGGTGCTACTACTCAGGATGCAAAATATGAAACGCTGGCAACCCTCGCCGATGCATCTCAATCCCTTGCACGCGAGATCAGCAAGGCGTCTAGGTCCTCATCGACCAATCTGTCCGTGTCCAGCCGCAACACTGGAACCACCAGCTCGTCCCGTCGCGCTCGTGAACTCTTTGAGCCGGTCTCATTGTATGCTATGCCAACGGCCTTACTCAACGTCCCGCGCAGCACTAGCACCAGCAGCCGCGGAGTCCCGCCATCTGCTCCGCCAGTCCCCTCGGTCTCACCCCCTCCTGTCACGAAGAAGCCATCGAAATGGAAGCTCAGTTTCGGCAAGAACAGTGCCTCTGCGTTAGTAGTCACAGGACGCGTTTCTCCCGTCGAAGAGATCTCTTCATCCTCGTCCGTGGACACCCATGGTTCGTACCCCATGTCGACCACCGCCACCAACGTCACCAACCTTATCATGGGCTTGGATGCACCGCCTCCTCCTCCCAATGCGGATGAGAAGTTTTCAACCTGGGGCAGAGGTCGGCGCGATAGATTGTGCGGTCCCCCTCCGTCCAATGCGAGCAACCAAGGCTCAGAACCATACTGGGAGAGACGCAATGACCGTGCGACTTCCCCAAATAGCACACGCAGTGGGCGGCCCTTGACCTCGAGCGCAAGCTCTGTGGTTTCGACCAACTGGCGAAGCTCGATAGGCACCACATCTAGTGCAGGCACATCTACTTCTGCGTTCACGCGGTATAGCAATTCGAGTTCTCGGAGCATATCGACTACGGCTACTAGTGTGTCTTCGACAAGCTGGCGCACCAACCTGAAGCCCAAGTCGTCGACTACCTTTAAGAACAACAACAACTTTGGCTACCCTCCCCTCCCAAAGAATATCAAGAGTACGTTGATGTTCATTCCTGAGCTTTTTTGTTTATTGATTTTGCCCCTAGTCATGGATGGTGTTCCTTGGGAGCTCGACGAATTGTCGCGTGGCCAGCATCCCAAGCCCATTAGCGACATCTTTGGGTCGCCCCCTGTTCGGAAACAGCGCACAAAGAAGAACAAGGACGTTAAACTCGACACGATCACGGAGCGCCCTCAGAATGCGGTTGCTGGAAAGTCGCTTGAGGCTCAGAGACGTGACGCGTCTACGAGCACGACGGATCTTGGGGGTGGTTCGGGTAATGGAAAAGATGACGGCGAAGGCGTGAAGAAGGTGCAGAGAGGTCAGATCAACGCGTTGGCGAAGATGCTGTCGGCGTTGCGGAGGTGAAGAGAGGCGAACATGGACTTTTTTTTTCCTACGGGTTCGTGCTCAGGACGATGGCGCGGATATTGAATCTGGCATTTTCAGTCGCGTTGTAATTGGTATAGTAGCTTTATTATGGTACGCCCCCGTCAGATTGAATTTGCAAGTGATGCGTATTATCATATCTGAAGTACTCCCCCCCCCCCACTTTTATTTAGGTCCCCGCACTCTTGGACATTTGTACAAACGAAACAACACGTAGAAATCGTGTAATCCCCTCATTGTCAACTATAAAGACAGTAAATTCTCTCCTTCTATCCGTACATATAAATAGTCAGTATTTAATTATCCCTTGCTCTCCTCAGAAAAAAAATCCCAACTAAGAGTATTATTGCGTTCCCTTGTCTGATGGAGCTTGTGACTCGCGCAGCGCTGCAAAGGCCATATTCTGTTCGACAGTCGGGCGACGGGGAGCGACATCTTGCGGTATCGGGGCGGGGTCGATTAGAATAGTCGATGTATCATGGACGGAGAGACGATGGCGATAGCGAGCGCGTGCTCCTGCGTCGGAAGGCGAAGGAGTGCGAGGCTGACTGTCCATATCCACATCACTTTCAGCAGTCGGTGATTCTGATCCGGCAATAACGTAGCTACCGGAGCTGTGTGTTCGGACGAGGTTGACATAATATTCCTGGAGAAGTTCTCGTGTGCACTAGCGGGGATAAGGTTGTACCATGAGGACACAGTCGAACGCCAAGGTCGCACACACGATGGGGATACGACGGGAGGGAGGAGGGGGGGGGGGAAGATGAGAAATGAAAAGCTGCTAACCGTCAGTCGCCAATCGATCCCGGAGAGAAATTCTCTTTCTAGGCTGTTGAGTTCGGTTACGGATATTCCTCCAACCTTGGCGTATAGATTGTTCGTACAGAAAGTGTCGCAGAGTCCCTTACTTGAAGCCGTGATAGACGCAATGATGAAACGATGACAGGTGAGAGATGAGAGTGTGAATAGGGGGATGCGGCTGCAGATCAGATCGATGTAGTAGAGAGTAATCAAGAGACATGTCTTCTGCATGAGGAGGGCCATTTATATGTGTGATAGCGCATGTTCATCAAGATCGCACCTCGACGTTTGTATATCTGACAATTCGTTTTAGATAGTCAAGAACAGTGATGCTGGGTGTCGACCGGGAGTGGAAACGCGTGAGACTCTCACTTGTGTTTGCTCATGAGCGGCCCGAGGAGTTAGCGAAGATGGTTTGCTCACGGAGACAGAGGTATTTGGTCGTTATGAGCCATCAGTCGTTGCAGCATATCAGCTACCATCATGGTGTGAAAAATCCCGGGAATGGAAGACAAAGAGTGAAATTTACCTATAAGGTGAACAAGACTATCCATGGGTGCATCCTCGAAGACGGCCGGTAATTCGGCCTTTTCTGATTCCATAGATCCATTGCACGTCGAGGCCGTTGCTGGCCTGGACGGACTCGGAAAGAGGAGTTCGGGTTCGGGACGCTGCTGGAAGACCTAGGACAACAGAGCAAAACAAGGAGCTGGGGTCAGAGTCTGGAGCTGTACAGTTAGTGATCGGAGTCTAAACTCTAAATATTGTGTTGTGTGGCCTAACGGTCTGGTGTGGCAGGTCATCACGAAAACTCCCCGACGCCATGGCCCCAAAATTCGTACATACTCGTCTTGCTCGTCGTGCCCAGTCTGTGCTGACCTTACATCCAGGACCCCAATGAGATCAAAATCATCTACCTGCGTGCCACAGGTGGTGAGGTCGGTGCTTCGTCCGCGCTTGCCCCCAAGATTGGTCCTCTTGGTCTGGTGCGTCACTTGGTCCTGTATTTTCCCTCCAATACTCACCTCTTGCCACAGTCACCCAAAAAGGTCGGAGAAGATATTGCAAAGGCCACTTCTGCATGGAAAGGTCTACGTGTGACCGTCCAACTTACGATTCAAAATCGTCAAGCCGCTGTGTCTGTCGTTCCCTCCGCCTCATCGCTTGTCATCCGTGCTCTCAAGGGTACGTCTGCATATGAACCCCGTACCATCATCCCTCGTCTCAAACTCGTTTCTAGAGCCCCCGCGTGACCGCAAGAAGGAGAAGAACATTAAGCACAACGGAAACATTGCTCTGGATGAGATCTTCGATATTGCGCGGACAATGAAGTCAAAATCACTGGCGAAGGAACTTGCGGGGACTGTAAAGGAGATTCTTGGCACTGCACAGAGCGTTGGCTGCACCATTGACGGCAAACCCCCGCACGATGTCATCGACGGTATCAACTCTGGAGAGATCGAGGTTCCTGATGAGTAGATACAACTTTTTTGTCTATTATCGTCGTTCACACACAAAACATTGCAAAATCCTGCACGAGCGTGAGTTGCGTTCAATCTCTCTGACAAACCCATCATTGCCGACATGATGCAATGCCCAATGCCGTGGCCGAGAAGAATCTGCTTTGCTTAACTCATTGTTCGCGTGATCGTTCGCTCACTTGCGCTCGGCCATGTCTATAATTTCCCGCTCGTCATCACTACTCCGTAGGCTATCTCCCATTTTTCCGCCGGCAATTCGGAGGAACAGTGCCAAGTCTCGAGCATTACCGGGCTTGCGAGGGCCGGTGTTTTCACACCTTATCGCAGGTGCCTTTGGTGGTTTTATTGTCATTGCGGGCGGTGCGTACGTTGATCTTGCCTCTTCCTGTCTCTTGAATGTGGCGGACTCGTTTAGGCTATACATGGTATCACTTCTCAGCAATCAGGCCGATTGTGGAGACTCTGGGGACCCCAAAACGTGTTGCCGAGGAAGCTCAGAAGAATATCACACAAAACTTTGAAGGCCGAGTCATGGAGTTTCTTCGAAAGACGGTCAAAGCATATATCGCGGTGGTCCCTGGTGCAGAGATACTAGTCGACACGGCCTTTGACTCTCTTGGAAACATAGTCGAACAACATCGGGAAGAGGTAGATCTAATTGCGACCAAAGCTCTTGAGGACGTGCAGAGATTAGTTAGGAACGGAGCGGATGGGATACAGATGGCCTTGGCAATCATGGATATTCTGAAGGTACGCCTAGGTGAAATCCAGGCGCTTGGTGGAAAGTCCAAAACTACTGTGGAACCTTTGCTGGAACGGGCACGTGGAGAAATCCTACTCCTTGTTAAGAGATTGGGTCCTCAGGCAAAACAAGTATTCGACCAA
>JABFYK010058351.1:0-19488 GCA_018849495.1 Termitomyces sp. T123_Mx157 | reverse complement strand
TAGAGTATATGCACACCCTTCGGGGGAGAACTTGATGCTGGTCGCAGTCGCGAACGACAGCTTACCAGAGTCGAAGAACCGGATGAAGGTGTCTAAACCCTGATTAGTCTTTCATACATGATCAAATCAAATCAAAAAGTCCACTTTACCCTGTAATACCTCAGTCCATACTTGCACCTGCTCAAATGGACCGTCCGCAAGACCGCCAATAATCGAGTTAGCAACGTTACCGATGCCGGACTGAAGGGGGAGGAGATTCCTAGGGAGACGGTCAGCGGCGACTTCCTCCGAAAGGAACTCGATGAGATGCCCAGCGATAGCGCGGGATACATCGTTCTATGTGCATTATGAGTCTAATGAATAGGGCAAAGTTAGAGCGAGGCGTACCTCTGGAGCGTTAGGTCCCGTGTTATCGGGGTGCCGAGACTCAAGGATAGCGACGATGCGATCTGTGTCGATGGAGATGGCAGGTTCTCCAATGCGGTCTTTGACGTGTTTGATCAACTGTGCGCGGTCGAAAATCAGAACATCAAGAGGGGGAGAGAAGATACGTACATAGGGCTGACGATAGGGTGGCACAAAAGACTGATTGATATCATGTAACCCTTCCAGGTTCGGAAGGAGGGTGTTGACCTCAACGATAATTTTCTCCGCGCTCTGGAGAATCTCCGGTGTTGCACCGACCGAAGCACCCGGGACAATCTTGCCGTCCTCAGTGATGCACGTGGCCTCTACGATGGCCCAGTCTAGAGGCTTACGTGGGTCTCCATGCTTCTTGCGGAGATTGTAATAGCCGTATGTCAGATCTTGTGGGAACACTAGAAACGGAGGAAATTCGCTCAAGGAAACGTATTAATACCAAATGGATAGATACGAACTGGAAAGATGCTTGTCCGCGAACTCGATGCGGCCTGCGTTGATGCCTTTCGCGATGTCTTTGCCGACCTGGTGGGGGTAACGGCGTGCGATCCTGAAAGTGCAAGTCACAATGTGAGAGGACCCGGAGAAAGGCGGTGAACGTACATGTCCAGTCGTGCCCAGCGGTCCTCGACCTCGGGCCCAACAGACGCCCCGACGAAGAGATTGAACTTCTTTTTGGTGTCAGGGTTTGCTTGCAAGTTGTTTGATTCGACATAATCTGCGATAGCCTGGATGATGGATGAATGCGATGCTCACAAAGATATCCTGGGATATCGTACCGTAGGCACCAATTTGGGATAGCCGACCCCAGTGAACCCTGACCAGCCAATCTAGAGGCATGATGATGATAAGTCATTGTTCGAACAACCTATTTGTTGTTGACTAAAGAAACCACCAACATACATAATCATCGTTCTACGGAGGTAAATCACCATGAGTATTCGTCTAGCCATGAATGCCTACTTTGAATAGAGGCACAAGATCTGCGGGTTCTGCAAGCCTGTTCAACAGGGTAGGTCGACGAACGCGCTCACGGAGCGCGGCAGAGACGGAGTGGATATTCTGGCGCAGGAATGGGGTGGTACGCATGACGGCGAGAGATAGAAACGGCTGCTTACTGTTAGAGATCGATGTCGGAAGTAATATATAGCATTCAGAAGTAAGACAGCCGTAACGTTGAAGTGACGAACCGGGTGCGGGTGGCGTGCCGAGATAGCAAATAAATTTGTGGATAAAGTATAATTCCTGTTAAATGCCGACAGGTTCTATAGTGTAGTGGTTATCACTCGAGATTCTGATTGTCGATTTCTCGAAACCCAGGTTCGATCCCTGGTAGGACCTAACGTTGGTAACTCGGTATGTTTTTTGTGCCTATCTTGGTGACCCCAATGTGTTGAATTCTGTAAATAATACCTGTCGCTTGTTGCATATCAATAATGGTGGTTGCACAAGGATATGCCCACGATAGAGTCAGTTGGACTTCAGCTTGCTCAATTGGTACTTAGCTCCCTCTTTTGGCCAATGGTCTTCTTTCTGCAACTACCTTTCATGCAGTAGGTGTTGGAAGGGCCATCCGCGGTCGTTCACCACTGCAAAATCTACCATCATTAGCGTGAGTTGCATTTCTTTGATGCCTGCACTTTCTGAGATTCCTTGGGTTGGAAGGCCTTATTCTAGTCGTCCAGTTTCTTATCGACTGGGTCCTTTGTGAGCAGCAAGCAACGCATCTGTGCCGCTATGGTAGAATTTGCTTTGGCGTCATAATTTGGCGAAAGTTCTGATCAATGAATTACTTATACATCAAGATCTCCATGAGGTTAACTTTCAAGCTGCTCTTCACAATCTCATGTTAATCCTTCTGGCCCCAGGCTCAATATTAATATTCGAAGTGATTCAATGGCGCATTCGGAACTATCTTGGGACATCATTTTCGAGGATTTACGTTGGGATCACGCAACTCTTGAAGTTGTGTGTACTGGTATGCTTGTGATGATTGGATATATAGTGTCCTTTGAAGACGCCGAGTCGGGATGACCAAGCAGAAGTTGAGCCGTCGATGGCCGTTCAACGCCAGTACAATACGCATGGGCAATAGAGAAAGGATATAGCATATGACCTTACGAAACAATCTGTCGACTCCCTACAGCATTTCTCACAACAACCCGGAAATCTTCAAGTGTTCTCAGTATACAGAATGATGGGTGATAGCGGCATCTCCTCTAGATAATTAATCATTGTCAGCTGTGAGACTCATAATATGTCCTTCATATCTCTAATATCTATAGCGCTGTGAGCACCTCGCTCTTCATAAGGCATTCTGTGTGCAGTCTCTCTCGCCTTACAATCGCTACAGTGTTCGCACATGCCATTGCTATGGACATGATATCAGCATCGCATGGGCTACATCCTGCAGACCGTTTGTTGTATTCTCTGCGCCTTCAAGGCTCAGATTCTATCGTTTGAGTTGATTGCGTGACGGATCATCATCCTCCCTTGACGCCAACTGAATTACGATCCCTACACCTCGAGGCCTGTCCAATGGGATGAATGATGAAGGGCTCTCCATCATCTCTACCATCTTCACTCTGGGGCATCCAACAACTATAACAGTGAGCCATGCCACATTCTCAAAAATTTGGATATCGATATTCAGACCTGAACAAGAAGTACAGCAATGTGATCCTCGGTCAATTCCAACCCTCATTCGTTGCCTTTAGTCTCAAACAGAGCTAATCGACCTCCCTGCCATGCAACGGCTCCATGGTTCCAACTTACACTGAGTGACTCGTGGTGGTGGTTGATTGACCCTTTCAGCGCCACGCATGTCGGGCAGAGACACCGTCGAAGAGATAACCTCCAATATTCGCCCCTCGACATTATCGACGGAATTGGAGTTGTGAACGTTGAGTGGATACGGGCTCGAAACGATGTACACAGAGGGATTCTCTGCTTGTATTGTGTAAGTCTTCAAAGACTAGTCAACTTCACACATTCTCGATTTAGGCCTATTCTAACCCGGGAAGTCGTTCTCTGCACTCTGCACTCGATGAAACAGATTATTTTTACGGTGGAGTCTGGACTCGTCGGTACCGATGAGATGCTGGGATCGCGGGAAGTTGTGTCCAAGGGGCCGAAGCCGGTGACTAGAAATTACCACGTGAGATCCACGTGTATCAATTACCGGTCAATTTTGGAAGCCAACACTTGCCTTGTGTGACTTAGCCACTTTTATCACTTAAATTTGCAGAGTAGTACTACGAACCTCTCAGAACGTATGTTGTCCGTAGTTGTCGTGTTGGAAAAACTGCTTTAAGTTTTAACGTACCTACTACTGTCCATTGACATACTGACCGTTATTAGCCGAATCAGTGTATATTTACACCGCCAGTGTTCAGGTTGCCCTCATGCTTATAAGGTAAGTACTTCACTGACTCCGGGCCTAGGGATTGAAGTTAAATTAGCTCTAGATGATTTGAAACCAAACTAGCGGAAAGTAGGTGCCCATTCGCGACTCGGAAAGACCATTTTTACCGTAGGACACCGATCTTAGCGACTCTCTGGCAGGAATCTCTCTGAAAATCTAAGACTCACATGGTGACGCTTAAACTTTGTATCGTCTCCCCGAGGAGGAAAGGAAACAATAAATGAATTCCATTGCAATTATGAGATCAGCCACCACTTTGAGAATCCTTGTCGCGAGCATTAATCTACTTGACACTACCTACCTGGCTATGCATATGGAACTATAAAACTCTATGCCACTATGTTTACGAAAATGATAGGATCCTCAACCTATTATACATCGGGAGGTCAACGGTTGGCTATGAGGTTCGTCATGAGTCTGTGATGACGTCTGATGACTTGCGATCTATAACAATCAACCTGATTAAGTCGCACATACAGATCTCCTTATGCTTATTCTGATAAGGCAAGTGTTGTAGTCGAGGAAAGACAAACCCTTGTTCCAAAATATGGCGGCAATCACGAAATCTATGTAACTAAGCGATATGGCATCATCACATGTACAATACCGAGGATCGCTTGTTCAATGTTCTATATTTGCGAAAGTAGCAATTTGAATCGCCTATACTCATGAAGTCGTGGACTCATCCGTAAACGGACAGATTTTCTCAACTTGAATTGTCGGCTTCTGAGTGCATACACAACAGTGCTAATGGATAAGACTCTTGATGCACTAGATCTAATCACGATCTCAAGCTATAGTCGGGACTATTGTATCGTCGAAAAGCAAGTCACCGACGAGACAATCGGCTCATACATTGGGTGAGAACAAGATCATCAGAAGAGAATCCTTCAATACAGAATGATATGTTTACATAGAAATAATAGCTTCAAACGCTGTAGACGGAGCTCAAATGAATGGAGCAGCGTTTAGAAAATCAAGTGTAGAGCCAGGAAGCTTACGTTCCAGGCTAACACATTGCACGAAGGTCAATCGAACCGCGGGGTAGTAGCGGCCCGAACTCTGCCAGGCGACTGTGTAGCACACAAATACAAGGGGAACCAGGTTATTTATGGTAGCGTTATGACGAGTTGCTATCTATCGACCAAACTCGAGGCGCAGCTAATGAGAGGAAGTATT
This sequence comes from Termitomyces sp. T123_Mx157, assembly GCA_018849495.1. NCBI lineage: Eukaryota > Fungi > Basidiomycota > Agaricomycetes > Agaricales > Lyophyllaceae > Termitomyces > Termitomyces sp. T123_Mx157. The sequence goes on along the minus strand of JABFYK010058351.1, from coordinate 14,465 downwards.
TTGGATGGAAGAAAAGAGCGGAGGAAGATTCTGAGAGGACATGCGCCACATCGAGTCATGTCAAAGATTTATCTGACAGGTATTTATACCAAATGCAGAGTGATATCGACTTCATTTACATGGATCGAGATATCATCACATATACTACGAAGAATCAAGCAGTGCAGGCCACGAGGATAATTAAGATTGATGCAACTTGATGAATGGCAAAGTTTGGCGAGTACTCATGATACGCTAGGTATTCAATATGTCCTCAGAAAAGTCCATTGGAATATGAGATAAAGGGCATCGAAGAACAACGAATCAAAGTACCTAGGAATTATAACATACCCGAGATGAACCCATCGATACCTACTCCTGACTGTCAGTCGCCGAATTCAAGAAGACCCATCCGAACGTCCTGATCTCTTCACCTTTCTTTCCGAAGTAGAGTTCTGTTTCATAAGCCCAATTTATGGTACCCACGATGCAGTCTTTCAAAGTCCGAATACAGGATGAGATATCACCTAGATGGGCAAGATCGCCGTCTTCATCTAGATGTGGTACGACCGATGAGTCCGGTGTAATTAAGCGTGACGATGGAAACCAGGACAAAGGGAAATGTAAAGTACTCCTACGAGATTTGATAGTCTGCGAAGACCTAGGTAGACCAAGTAGGGATTTTTCGATCTCGACAAAAGAGTCAAACATTTCTTTGATCATTGAGCCCGCTAGGTTCACAGCACCTTGGAGAGAGAGGTTTTTGTGAGTCATGAGAACTGTGATGAGATTGTGATGGTTGGCCTGAACTTGATCGTTGTTGAAGGCGACGACGTCCTGCACGATCGATATCATTAAATCTCGACCGTCGAAAGATTCAGCGGAAATATAGCTACCAAAGAACAGCAGATGATGTCGATTGTCAGACGTTTCAGACGCGTGAATTTCTGGTACGGAACCTCATCTATCGGCGGTAGATTGAAATTTTCGGTGAGTTCAAGAAGGTCTAACAGTAAATGGAGCCCAGAAAGGTCGCTTCTTAGAGGAAGATACGTTTCAAGGTCAGGTATTACGTCGTGAACATGACTAGAAAGTAGCTGGAGCTGGGAAGAATGATAGGAATGTACTGCATGCGAGAAACGTGTTGTCCATGTGGTCGTTGCCCTTGCAATGAGGCGCTTCAATTCGGGTAAAAGGCTAGACGCGAATGAGCAGGGGGGGGTACAAGAGCTAGCATGAAGGTACATACTATCGGAACAATTCGTGCTTTTCCAATATCATAACACCGTCATCGGTTTCTTCTACGTCGCTTAACCAGCCAGAATTATTCTTGGCTTGAGCAGCTTTGATGCGACCATCGGCGATGCTCAAGACACCGATGAAATTGGTGAAAAACGTCAACTGTGGTTGACCACATCCCGGAATACACAAAGCGGCCAAAAGACCAAACTTTGCTGAATGAAGACAGTCGCACTCGGTTGATGTGAGAAGATCATTCAATTCGACAGTCTTCAATGAGAGTAGCCATGATTCTGAAGCAAGAGTGGCAGGACGGCAAAATGGATTGGTACGAAGTTCAAAAGCTTGACAAAGACTTAGAAGATCAGGAAGCTGGTAGCTGGGGGTCATGAGAGCTATGTAAGGTCAAAATCGTTCGAACCGGAGCAAAGCTCGTTTGGTGACGGCATGGGTCACACGTCGCGTAAATGAAATCAAGGGTCAAAAAATAAGGGCAAATAAACATTTACAAATAAGAACTTTTTGCTTCCGGTCACGCGATGAGGTGGAGATTTTGCCATCGGCTACGGATCCAATTTCCCCCGCACTCTCATCTGATTGTAGATAGATACTTATAGCCCACCGGCGTCAACAAATTTCAAGAATTCAGTCCAATGAATAGACTCTGGTGACCTCTTGCCTGAATTATGCCTCTCGCTCCTGCCAATACTGTAGGCGTCGTTTACTCATCGGGCGAAAGTGCGACTTTGGACTTTGGTCGATCAGTGCTTCCAGATTCGCCGGATTACCGGACCTGAGATCTATCTATCCTAGAATGGTAATCAAGAATAAATTCTGCGGAGATGAGACCTTGTTGGTATCATGGGACATGAGCTGGGATGGGTATAAAGTACCATCCTGCCTCGAGGCAGGCCGGCGCCTTTACGCGACACCTCACTTTGGCCCTCCCCCCCCATATTTTTGTGGGTCCCACTGACGTCTCTTCGCCCCGCCCTCCCGCCCCTCTTTGTCTCATCACAACCTAAGGAGATGCCCGCAGAAAGATCAAAAGGCGCTAAGCGCGGAGCAGATGGTGAGATCTGAACGATACTATTGTCCCGATGGGAGATTTCAATCGTACCTATCTATAGTCCCCCAACTTGTGTGGACAATTCCAGTCGAGCCCACGAAAGTAGAAGCGGACGGACCCGCTTCGTTCAACTCAAACATGTCCTCGCCTATGCTTTTAGAGGACGGACCCCCTCCGCTTGTCGATCGTCCCGACTACCTGTTCTTTCCTCCAATGGGTGATCTTCCCTCTCCCCGGAAGCCTGCACATAGCAGAAAGAAACCGGAGGATCATATACCCCGCCCGCCGAATGCCTTCATTCTTTTCCGCTCGTCATTCATCAAGAGCCAGCATGTTTCTACTGAGGTAGAGACCAACCACAGTACGCTCTCAAAGATTATCGGTCTCACTTGGAAAAATCTCCCGCACGATGAGCGGCTCTTGTGGCATGCCAAGGCGAAGGAAGCGCTTGATGAGCACAAGCGCAAATTCCCTCAGTATTCCTTCCGGCCTAATCAGTCGCGACATAAAGGTAGCGCTGAGAAACGGAAGGTCAGAGAGGTGGAACCGAAGGATCACAAACGCTGCGCCAAGATAGCAGAGCTACTGGTAGAGGGGAAAAAAGGTCAGGAACTTGACGCGGCTATACAGGAGTTCGACAAGCACCATGTACCCGAGGTGGTGACACGCTTCGAAGCGCCACTCACTGCTCGTATGTACCGCCGCTCGTCCTCGGTGCCTGCTCCCAGTGGCGCAGATAATTGCAGACGACGCAAGTCCAGATCGTCGAGTACTCAACCCGTATCTCCCGTCGTCTCCAACGCCAGTTCTGTTTCCCTCCCCGAGTTGAACACAGAGTCTCAGCCGGCTGAGACTTCTATGTCGACATTCGATCCATGCCCAGTCACTCCCATCTCACCCTCCTTTGTACGTTCTCACACCTGACTCATTGAATTTCCTCATAATTATTCTTCAGGAATTCAACACATTCTCTTTCGACAGCCAAGCGTCACCGGCACCTAGCTTTCAGGCGTGTGATCCCTTGTCACAGCCCTCTAGCCCGAATGTCGATCTGTTATTCGACACTGCGTGTAGCAATAGCTCTGGCCTCTCCATTGATACGTCCTTCTGCGGGTTTGACGACTGGAATTGCCCCTCCCCGCTGTCTGATGTCAGTATTCCTGGTACTCCTTCTTTCATGAGCAGTCCCGCTTCAGTTGCATACGACCCCTACAGCATGCAGTCTTTCGAAGACTCATTGGCGAAGTCATTCAGCAGCCACTTCCCAACCTACTCGAACGGGAGCGATTTCCAACTAATGGGTGCATTTGAACCTGATCTGACGTACAACAGCTACTCCCACATCCACATGGCTAGTCAAGATCATGATTTCTCGGCATTCATGGTATCGCTTCCCGAATATGGCATGTGAAGCCGTAGTTCCGCTCATACCGGTGCTCCGTATATCGGCAGTCCTCTAACCTTGGTTTCGCATTTTCCCCTTCTTTTTGTATTGTGTTATTGTTATTGGTTATCCTTCTGTTGTTCGTTCCACCACCACCACCACTGCCATAAGCACCACTTTCATTCCCGCGCTACCCCTCCAACCCCACCCTCTTCTCCAGTGCGCTTCTATTCTCACTCTCGATTTGTTCTTATTACAAGCCTTGTTGATTCCCATGATTAAATGGCTGATTCGAGTTGAAGAACTCTGATATTCCGACTTGCGGCCTAACACTGAATATAAGAAGTTATTCTTATTGTATCCTATTCTTTTAGAATTTCCTTTAGGGTATTTACTGGGTACTGTGTGTACGATAAAAAATTACACGAATGTCAAACAAATTTCCCCTACGCCCTGACATCTGCCTGGTCTTTCTTCTCAATTAGACCATCCTTACGGACATATGCTTATTCTTGTTTAACTTTCATTGTCTTGTTTGCATCCACATCGAGTTCATGTCGGGTCTACGCCATCGTCCGAGGAAATGATTTCATAGTCGACACGATGCCCAACCACCCTGCACGCCTCGTGTAGTTAGTACAATGTTTCCTACAACGAGGCTTTCCACTTGCGCGTTTACCACGATATCTTGCAGATTCCCTTGCGCCTTGTTACTAATAAGTGAAGTGTTCTTATTCTCTGAAAGATCTCCGAAGTCCCTCAGTCTCTTGTACTTGCTATCCCACGACCCCTGTTCCTTATGATTACCAAATCCGTCCTCAGCAACCACGTTGTTACGAAGTCTAAATCAGGTAGCTCATCCGAACGCCCGCCGCAACACGTTGATCCCCAATTAAGAACTTCTTTTACCCATCCCCACCGCTAAGACGGGTAAGGCAATCTGAATCCAGTGCGTCCCTCTCGCCTGATCATGATCGAGAGCAGAAACGTCGTCATTTGATCACGGCCCACAAACCCCAAAAGAGGGAACTTCTGCCGAAGGCAAAGATCAGGTGAGTCAAATGATTTGCTTCTCTTGACATTATCTTTGAATGCCACACGCGACATTGTTGATGCAGATGGACGTTTCAAGGTAAATTAAGGATATTTCGAAAGCTCAATCGTCTCAAGGTCATTTGTTTCTCGCCTAGATAATGTATGGTAGTATGATGTGGATACGGTCTATATTTTAGTACTGGTCTATATCAGAGGCAATCACATTGTGCCGCCAAAGGATGAATGGAAGGAGTCGAGGTGGATGGCGGATATGTCTCCACGAGGCTTAATTCCGGCAATGGTAGCGGTCTTATGGAACTGACACGTCCATCGCCCGACCTAATCTATTTACCACTATGAGCTGATTTGTTTCTCAATTCGATTAGAAATTTCGAGCGATTATCAATCTAGTATTCACCCGATGTCTCTCTCGTTCTCGGGTGGAGCGCATGATGATCGTCATATCCCTTAGACCATCTCCGTGGTCCGTGGAAGGGGGAGACTTGAAGTATAGGCTTCATTAATTATAATATCAAAATTGTAAGAATAATAAAACATCTAGATATTGGCAATAGGGGTCGGTCGTCGAATTTTGTCAGTACCGCCGAAGGGTTTAGGGCGTTGAGGGTATGATGATCAGAAATTTGCAACAGTCGAAACCTAAAGGCTAAGTCAAATGTTAGTAAAATTGACTTGTGGTGACAAGACTAGCCATTTCCACAGTTCTAGCCTCAAGTATCAGTCTGGCCTTCCGATCCATTCCATCTTCAGCAATGGCCCCCAAAAATCAACTTCACGACACGTACGCTCGCCAACAAATTTTGAAGATGTTCGAGACATTTTCTATCACAACTCGTATTCCTAGTCCGAGGGCTTTACCATTCAAATGTCTATATCACTCGAAGCTCGTGAGCTACGGCGCTGATCGCTCTGTGAACAGAAGAGCTGCAATTGAGTGTGAATCAATTAAAATAAAGATATCATCTCAGACCTACAAGTTCACAGGATTTGCCATGGGCCCTCTGAGTGCCAAGACGAAGAGACACGCACAGTAATAGTCGTTTTATTTCATGTTATATATCAGCAATGACCTCGAGAAGCTCAAGAGAAAGGATATGAATGTGTCAGATTCTGAGACAAGCAGCGATCGAATAAGGTCAACATCTCAAAGATTTGTTCGTTGAAAAGGTGATCAATGATAGATAGGGAAATAGGAGCGGGAGAGTTACGGTATGTTCGCGAATTGCAGGCGTGGAGGCACTTGAACCGAGCTGGACAGGTCACTGTTCGGCTGAGGGTATCGCTCCCTGATTTCAGTGGTCACACCAAGACGAATTCGTGATAGCGACAATCCACAGCAAGTTAGACAAAGAAGACACGATTCAACCCGAACACTCACGAAGATCAATATCCTGATATTGAAAGTGTTGTGTAACTAGCCACAATTCGGCCGAAAGCATGGGTACAAATCTTTGCGTTGGTGCCAAGGGCACGCCAGTATCGAGGTGACAACATCCACATTTTCATCTGCCATACTTATTTTGCTACTTGAATCCAAGCAATTGTGTAAAAGCAGAGATTCGGGGTGGGAATTCGGTCCTGCCAGGTTCTGTCAAAAAATGTGGGGAAAGATAGGGAAAGATATGCCTGTACATACGTCAGACGCCGGGTGCCTGGCGGGTGATGCGAACTCCCTGGTTACGCGGCAGATCCTCAGCGTTCAGTGTGGCTAGGGAAAGTCGTGATACAACAACAGGACATTCCTCAACTCATCATATGATATAGGCGATTTTGGGCTGTAAACTTGAAGGACCAGTGGATGACGCAAGTTACGAGTCAAGGTAGCGCAACTTCAAGTTTCGTAGAATGGTGGTTCAAACCCAACGAGCCAGTTTTTCTAGACGAAAGGCCTCTTCAGCCTTGAGAACCTTTGACGTCGAAGATACTACTTTCAGTCAAGAACTTTGAAAGGAAAACGAATCACGATTCCACGGATGATGGACATAGTCAGACTCACAGGGGCAAGATAGACTTGCCCTGGACACCTTTGACAGCTAGAGCTCTATGTAAATCGCATTTTTCCATCATGGCAAGCGAGGTAATTCGAGATGAAATTCGACCTCCAAGTTTCCTGGACACAAATTATCATTTACTTGAAGTTTCGTCCTTTCACTATCCTCGAGATCGAGAAAGAGGAGGGAAGGATGAAAAGAGTCCGAAGACACGTGATCGCGTCTTTCAGACGAAACACGTTCCGCAATTCCTTCCGTCCTTCCGCACTTTCGGCGGACTTACAAGTAAAACAACGTGGACTCATTTCTTCAATCTATTTTTCCCTGCTGCTAATATATTGGCGTACCATACCCCTGAGTTTGAATTCAGCCAAAAAACTCCATGGGTGCCCAAATGTTGATTGAACTTTGGGGTATGTACAATAGTTTTCACTCTGCAGGTTACGACTTTTGTCTAGAGTCATCTTAACCTGGAATACAAGGCCAATATCTGATGTCTTGTGCGTATATCCCATTTAGTCCTGTCTTTTGAGCGACATGGGGTAATTGAGAACCGCGGCTGAACGAGTCAACATTACTCAGGCCATTCGATCTGCTCGGCTTGTAGAGTCCCTTTTTGTGGCTTTCTCCCACATCGGAAACAGGGTCCTTTGAGATTTGAGCTTGGACATTGATATACTATTGCCCCCCGCGCAGATCAATTTCCTTGATCAGAATGTCCACCAGCGGAAACTCGCCAGGACACTCCGCTGGTGGCCTCGTGAACCTCCCCCTACGGCGGCTTTAGTACAGGCCCTTCCCTGACACCTTTACAAGTTCATTCGCCTTCCTCATCTTGACAACTCACGTTTGAGTTCTTCGAAACGACTTTGATGAGCAACAGAAGCCAGTACCATCCTCTCGTTCTCAACTATCGGTCTCTATCGGTCTATAAAGTGTGACGACGGGGACTGGTGTAAAAAGTGATTGTGGTTTGTAGCTAGTTGATTGACCTCTAGGGTATGAATGTTACGCTGTGGAAGATGTCACGCTGTGGAAGATGTCTACTTGAGAGAGTCCTATCATCAACTATGGTATTACACCGGTGACTGGGAGGTTTCACTCCTGGTACTTCTAACTCCGAGTCTTTTGCACATACAGTAATTCACTTGCAGTATTATTCATAATTGAGGATTGTTCCGCGAATGAACATCCGGGGCCCGTACTACATATAACATGAGATTCCTTGCATCCCATTAAGCGTGGCAGGGGCGAATATCAGCTAAGCAATTAAAAAGACTAGAAATCACATCATGAAGTACCAATTGAAGAGGCTCAAATGGAATCTATCCCGGCGCTCGAATGAAATTTGATGGGCCCGACCTCGGACGCGACAACAGCCTACTTGCAAGCCTACTGTCGCCTACTAATCAAAGCCTCTTCCTGGATTTCAACGACTTGGACTAATGATTTTCGCTGCCTATGAACGGAACTCGTCGATCCTTCTTCATCATCGTCGCCGAAGGTCTCAGTGTTTGCGCTATCCCATCCAGCGAAACTAAAAGTCCCCGTGCCTAATGTCTTCCCACGGTCAATCAATAACAATACAATACAAATGAACACGGACTCAATAGTGATCAATAGTGATCGAAGTCTAGTCTTGATAAAACTGCCATTCGTGTGTTGTCACCTTCCCTCATAACCGATTTCTTCCGTCCTTCTTTTTTCTTTTGAAAGCCGTTTAACATCCATTTATCTACCATCCCGTACACCAGAGAAGTTGTATCGCACGATCTTACCAATTGGTATCTGCGACCACTGAAAAACGTGTCGGTCTATTCGAGATATCATGAGCTTACTACAGCGATTGACGATACGCCTCATAGCAGAGCCTCTGTAAACTAAAGTTGTGCTGGGTTCTCTGAACTACGGCCTTTCGGTTCTTTCCCTAGAGAATTGTCTGGTGCGCCTAGTACTCGTGGGCAACAATCGAAGATTGTTGATAACACAATTTTGCAGCAGCAAACTCGATTGTTGACAACACAATTCTGCAGCAGCAAAGATTTCCTTGTTACAATCATGACGGACCTCACCGTTTTAATATCCCCACTGCCTTTATATCCTGCGATTAAACCAAGTTTCACCTTCGGGAGGAGAACGCCTCAGCCGGCCAGCCGTCCAATCATGGTCACGTTGGAGGCAGAAAAAGAGCCGGACAGTGAACAAGCTACTTCCGTGAATGAGGACGAACCTTCTTTGTCGTCACCACCGAGAAAAAGCCGGTCACCCAGAAGGTATGACTCGGCATTGCTTTCTCCACCTCCACATACGTGGAAGTCACGTCCGCGCCCACGGCATCGACCTAGTCGCTCCCAGAGTGCCCCGCCGGAGAGAAGGATACGAAGGGAAGAGGAAATAGTTGAGGATGCCGCGGAAGAAAAGCCGATCGAGCTTACGCCTCTTGATTTCGTGCAACCGAAGCCTCCAAGGAGCGTCACAGCTTTTCCTTCTATTCCGACCACGCGAGGAGGCGAACTTATACGACCGCCTCCACCCTTACGTGAGTCTCTCTCAATTAACATAGTTGAGTTCTTCTTTGTCTCAGATCTCCTTTTAGTTCGCCCGACCACTTTCTGGCGCAAGACCCGGAAATCAGGAGTATCTGGCCCCTCTTACTCTCCTTCTTCCCATCTTATTCGTCGTTCAACTTTCATTGCCGCCGGGCTCACTTTTGACTCACCAGCACACGATCTCAGTGCCCTCTGTGTGGAGAGTCGAGTCGGATTCATCGTTATCCCCCCTGAACAGCTGCTATAGTAAAAAGGGGATGTTAGCAAGGGTCTTTTTCGGTGTGTGTGTCTGGATGGGATTATGTATATTGTCAGCTGCGTCCTCTAATGAGGCCAAGGCTCACGGGGTCAAGGACATCTACTTTCGGCGGCAAGTCGCGATACCCCAGCCCACCATGAACCCCAGCCCACCATCACCCCTTATTGCAGTTTCGCCTGTGTCTATCCCAGTCAATACACCCACACCTGCGCCCAGGCCCCCATCCATGCTCTCGAACTCACCAGTCGTGGAGATAACTATCGTAATAACTGCGCCGTCTGTCAGGACATCAACTCCCTCGTCCACGTCCCCATCAAACCCTCCAACCAATACGAGCCAGGTTACGGCTTCTCAAGCGCAGCCAGAATCCCAGCGCAAATTCATCCTCCTTTATTTGGTGCCCGTATTCGTGGTCCTCGGCATCTTATGGGGAGCTCTTGCAGCGTGGTTAACCTACAAATGGCTCATGCGGCGACACAATGCTCGGGACAACATTCTTATTGGCGGCCCCCGTTATGTCCCGGCTGGGGGTGATCTCGAGGGTGGAAAGTCGCCGCAGATGCACGAAATGAAGGTCGTGGCTTTCCCCTGGCCTGATCTTAATCACGTCGGCAAGGAGTCTGAGAGGCACAAGGATAACGAGGACGATCCGTTTCTTCTTCCGCCTTCACCGACGGCCCAGAAGACTGGGAGGACGAGATCGGCGCGATCCACGACGACCGAGTATTCGGATGCGACATATGCGTTAGAGACGGACGACGAAGGCAAAAAGGAGGATGTTCCCTGGGAGAGTTTGAGACATAAGAGTATCAAGCGCGGGATTTTGGCGGAGGTGCAGAAGGAGGGAAACCGTATCAATTCCTTGCGGCCGGCGGGTACTACTATTCGTAATACGGGCATGGGGGTTGGGAAGGCGGTTGAACGAAGGGTATCGCGACATAAACGAACAGACTCGGACCATCTTATCAACGATATCGCCCAATTGCTCACCGACGCGGATGTTCGTGTTTCCTCCAACACCAGACCCCAGAACTCCCGCACCGATTCTGCGGTTACCACTGCATCCCTCGTCTCCACGACCACTGTAGGGGACAAGACGCAGTGGAAGCCCGGCAAAGGTTTCAGGATTGTGGAGGAGTCTCCTCTTTCGTCTCGTGGTCCAACCCCCGCCCCACCCGATGATTCTGTTGCGTTCGGTGGCCTGAGCGATCGATACACGCATGCTCCGGTGCGACAAGATACCAGTCGCAGTATGAGTCCCGTCAAAGGCGTTACTGCCCCATTGACTCCCGCTCGTCCCCACGCCGACGTCCTCCCGCAGAGCCCTCCTCAGATTACTAGCCCTCTCTTAGAGAACAGTCTATGCTTCACGCCAAAACGTCCTCCGAGGGCTTTGAGGTCTCCTTCGACGATGCCCACTAGCATCAAGCGGCCTGACACTTCCAGGAAGCTACGTTCCCCCAAACAGCCACGGCTTCCTCTTCCCGGTTATGGAAATGATATCAACTCTCCTCGACCTGATGTGTACCGTGGCAGATTTGCGAAATCTCCTAAGAAACCTCAGAGGCCTCCAATGACGTCGAAGACCTCGTCTTCGTCTAGCGCGTACTCACGGGATGCGGATGGGAGGGCGGTTCAGGCGATACAGAGGGTCGGCGACATCGTAGAGCAGAGCTGGGGTGCACGGGACCTGGGTAATGAGGGCGTAAGGACTTTGAGTCCTACCGGTTTTGGAAGGTCGACTGGTAACTGAATCTCTTTTGGATTGTTGAGCTGTTTATATCTTGCATGGACCGACCTACACGTTTTGGAACTATACACTTTACAGGTTTTCTTTTTTGGGATTCCGTTATTGATACATCTGCTTGGATCTCGGATTTGAGATCTGGAACTATTAATTATCACTAGTTTATTATGTCTTGTCTCAATACCATATGTCATCTAGTGACCTCTCACTGGAATCTGGATGTAACGTTAGGCGCCATCACACACATAAGTCCAAGTTCGATTAGCGGATAGTTGCTTCCTAACTATTGAAAGCAACGTCCTTGGTCATGACATGGGCCCCATTCACCTCTTCCTGGGCCTCCTAGCTGGCCAATGAAACAAGAATAGGCTAGCGCTCCAAGCATAGCTCGTAAGAATCTTCGTCATGAAATTGAATTCAATTTGTGTTTCCTATTCACTGGATTTGACTCAAGATGCACAGAAAGAAATCGACAAGAAACATGATCAACATATCTACCAGTAATCACCACGGCAACTCCAGGGGTGTAGGCAAATTTTTTCCAATAACACGTTCAGCCTCGCCAATGTCCCTACAAACTTTGTTGAGGAGCGTGGTCAATGACTGAATGAGCTGCAGCATACCTTGGACCTCGCGGTGCCCAGAAAGTTCCCGTATGTTCATGGGTGAGAGTTGAAATAAAGTCTACAGTCGACCTTGCCGCCAGAGCGGGGTCTACGGCTGAGAAACTTAAGTATATGGCGGACTTTTTCTCTCAGAAATAACTTACCTCCGCCCGATTCCCAGTGCTTGTCGTAACCAACGCCCCTCGTCATGTCTGTTCTCATAAATCCGGGCTTTTCAATCACAACGATCAATTGTGTGATCAGCGTTGCGTAACTAAGATCTTACGTGTATCATAGTCACTGTGATACCCTTGTCGTAGAAATCATTTGCAAGTAGCTTCCCGACCATATTTGCTGCGGCTTTGCTTCCGTGATGGCCGTAATTTCCACCGCCTTCTTCCTTGGTGCGTAGCTTGATCGAACCACCCTCAGTAGTGATAAGGATGAATTTTGACGGAGATGCTAAAAGGTCGGTAAGATACCTGTGGTTAAACTCGTCTATGATCGAATCAATCGCACCAGAGATGAGATAAGTACTTACAAATGGTGCGCCAGGAAGACAGGCGCAATGGCGACAACCTTGTACATTTCAACTTCATCTTCGAAATTTGGTTCATCGAAGGACTGATAATTTGTAGGTTAGGAATATCTCCACTCCCAATCTAGCGTAATCGGCGACATACTTCTTTCTTGAAGACTCCTGCATTAACGATGACGACGTCAAGCTTCGTCTCCCCTAGAGCCACAGCGATCTTCGCTCCTGCATCTTTGTGAGCGATGTCAATTGGGCTGATGCGTTCTACGCCGGGCGGAAGCTGGTTATCGCTTGAACGAGTGGTTCCAAAGGTCCGATAGCCATCTGCGTGAAGAACGTTTGTGAGCTCATATCCAAGACCGCGAGATGCGCCGATGACAAGGGCCGTAGGCATATTTTATACAGATGCCGAATGCAATAACCGAGGTCACTACAGAAAGGTTTCACAAATATAACGATATCGCGATCAATCGAAATAACAGACGTCATCTTACTAAATACGTGCCTACATCTCTTCACCAGACATTAACGAACCTTCAAGCGCTTATTTTACCGAACTGCGCGCCTTTGAATAGACAGATATGGATTGTATTGAGGGTGGAAGCAGAGCACTGTCATGTCATGAAAGAATTTTTTTGTGGAATTTCCTAAAATCAGGATAAAAAGCTGTAGAGACTTGAACACGTCGTTTCTGAGGTTCTGAGGCAGAGGTCTGGGTTTCGTCGCAAGAATCACGGAAGCGAGCAAAGACAAGACCCGGAACATGATTGACAGAAAGGTCCAGTTGAAGGAAGGAAGGAAGGGAGATCTCGTTTTACGCCGGCAGGCCACGTGATGGGCTAAGGGGCGAGCCGTAATAGCTAATGTATCGTATGTTGTAGTACGAATGTGTAAGTAGAGTATGTGTATTTCGTTCTGAGCTTTTCCTGGCGATTTAGGGATATCGTGTATCCGTTTAGGGAAGGCAAAAGGTCTCGTAACGGATCCCACCTGGCCGCTTTCTTATCTGGGTCATCCTTGTCTTCCATCATTGAGTCCTCTGAGTACATCAGAATGCTTGCATTGTCAGAGTCGAGTTTGGTTACCACTTCCTTGTGTTTTTGGCTGCCTCTCCTTTCTTTATACCTTTGATAGCTGGGATACTCTTCAACCATCCTTCAAGGTCTTTTGCCATCCTCCTCCACAGTGGGGAGCATAGTGGTTTTACTCTCTCCCCTTCCGTGGGTTTGTACGTGAGCTCTGTAATTTTTTTCCAGCTGCTTGGGGTTGCCCCTGCTTGGTGGAGGGCTTTCCTAGAGGGGAGGGGAGGTGGGGATGATGCCAGTAGGCCTTCCTCCATGTCCCCGGGAGCCTGTTCAGGACTGGGTGTGAGTAGTGGAGTCTCTGTATTCTCTTAACGTAGCCCTTGATTGTTTTGTCTAATGTCATCTGAATGGGCATGATCACCATATCTATTTCCAATGACACCGTAGGCGTCGTTGTGAAGGCACCCGCCATGTATCATAGGTGCATTATTCTGGATTGCTGTCAGCTTGTTTATATGTTTTCTCCTACCTGTCCTGCAGATCAGATTGGCATAGGTCATTATTGGGAGCATGCATGCCCGGTACATGGCTCTGAGGTGTCTGTGAGAGTCCACCCACTGTGTTCCTGAGCATGGTCATTTCCGGGACCACTCTGCTTGTGTTGTCTGCAGTGATTTTTATATGTCTGTCAAACATTAGTTTTCTGTCAATCTGAAGGTCCACTATGTGGATTGTGTTCCCTGCATTGATGGTGACTCCAGATCCATCTGGCATTGGGAGTTTTATGCTAGGTGCATATATGTTATCTCTTGTCCATGAATGGTGTTGCAGCTCTGTCTTCTCAGCTCCTGATGTAGTATACATACATTTTTGTTGAGTGATTTGGACAACACCCTGAGAGTACCGTTGTCTATATACATGTTGAGACCCAGTGAGAAATGGTATAGAAACAGTCGGGGAACATCAGAAATGGTTGGGGAAGATCAGAAAATAATGCAAATTCCAGATGTGATCAGGGCCAGGTGGA
>JABFYK010058350.1:9649-24958 GCA_018849495.1 Termitomyces sp. T123_Mx157 | reverse complement strand
CATTACCATAGAATTCGCGAATGTCGATCAATGGGGTCCCCTTGAAACTGCGTACTGTCGCACGTTTTTTCTTCCCCAAATCCACGTACTTGTCACCGTCGGATGTGTTTTTTACAATGACCTCGTCGCTCTGTGATTCCAGAACGGCATGTCAACGATTACAACAATTTGAAATGAAGTGGTAGCGCGTGCAAGTACATACTTTGGTCACTTTCTTCTCACTTCTGGACTTCTTAGACAGATGCCCGCCCTCTTCCGACTCATTCAGTTCATCCACTCCTTGTTTTAGGAGGTAATCTGAGTCTGATTCATCTTTAAAAACCTTGTTTTTCTGTTTCTGGGACTTGGACGCATTAGCGAAACCGAAGCTGCGAAGGGTGCCTAAGATGAACCTGACGACGTTTAGAGGATTTCGTATCTTCATCTTCTTCAAGAAAGTTTTCAGAAGTGGCTTTTCTCTTCGCCATATGTAGTTCAAGATTTGACGAGAATGAGGATCTTAGCTAGACTCGTCTAGAGAAGTCGAGAGACGACGCGACCCCGCAATCCGCGACCCGTGGCCAAGCTCGGGTAAACAGCGAATCACCCAACAAATTGCCACGTGATAAAAATTCCTATGGAAAGTGGTGTGCTCTGGAAGTTTGTTTTCATGTCTCCGATTTTCATAAATTGACGAGAGTCACGCCGGTTTTCCTCGTCCTGACCATCATGTCCTTCAACAGTACATCAAGTGCTGACCTCTACTTTGCCACCGACTTATCCTCTCTTAATTGGTTCGAGCAACAGTGGGTGGCTTGGTATGTTATGATTGGCAACCCCGTCATTGCGACGGGTTTGATGAGTTTCCTACTTCACGAGGTATGAGTTCTCTGTATCTTCTTTGGTCTGTCAGCTAACGAGCTTTTGACGTTGTCAAAGATTGTTTATTTCGGGCGTGCTATCCCATGGATTATCATCGACGCTATTCCTTATTTCCGCAAGTGGAAATTACAGCCTAACAAAGTTCCAACACCCGAGCAGCAGTGGGAGTGTACCAAGCTTGTGCTTTTCTCTCACTTCACCATTGAACTCCCGACAGTAAGTTTTTGTTTTCGTCGCCCTTAACGGTTACTCATGAATTTCTGAAAGATTTGGTTGTTCCACCCTCTAGCAGCCTCCATCGGCATGTCAACATATCAGGTTCCTTTTCCCTCTTTGAAGACGATGGCACCTCAAATCGCGTTCTTTTTTTTCTTCGAAGACTTATTCCATTTCCTTGGTTAGTCAACTTGACTGGGATGTCATCTTATTCTCATTCTCGTCCAGCTCATCAGGCGCTTCACACTGGTGTCTTGTATAAGCATATCCACAAGATTCACCACAAGTATTCTGCACCTTTCGGTCTTGCGGCCGAGTATGCCCACCCTGCCGAAGTTATGATTCTCGGGACAGGAACCATCCTTGGTCCTTTGCTGTACTGTTACTTCACACAAAACTTCCATATTGTTACCATGTATATCTGGATTACGCTCCGTCTTTTCCAGGCAATCGATGCACACAGTGGTTACGGTACGTTTGTATTTCCGATCGTCCGAGATGTCAGGCTGATACAAGTATCATAGATTTCCCTTGGTCCTTGCAGCACATTCTTCCTTTCTGGTCTGGTGCTGAACACCATGACTTCCACCACATGGCCTTCACAAATAATTTCTCCACTTCATTTCGCTGGTGGGACCGCATCTTTGGCACCGACAGCAAGTACCGTGAATACCGTACTCGTGTTGCGATAGCGAAGAAGGCCATGAAGAATGCGACCAAAGAAGCTCAAGCAGCTATTGAGAAGAAGCTTTTGGACGAGGTAGAGGCCGAAGGTATCAGAGCCGAGGCAGAGGCTGAAGGTAGTGCGCCTAAGACAGTCAAAGTACAGTAAAAGTAAATATACCCATAGACATATACCTGTGCATGAGGGGAACGTCATGTTCGATACTACGCTCGAATTATTGAGGTGAATGGCTGAAGCGATACCACCTCTTGCATCTATTGAGCTAGTTAGGGATGGGGAGGATGAGTTGTTATATCTCATCCCTAATACGGCAGGTTTAGTGAGAGTCACAGTACAGTTGAGCACTTAAAGCTTGAGGCCTTAGGAGGGCTTGAGCAAGACTCGGACTAATAACTTGAATGTTTACTATGGCTATGTCTCAATTTGGTTTGCTGACGCAATAACGTGTGGCCCTGAAATTGCTTCTTCTCCTCAACCAGCTCGGACAAGCTCTTCGATTTCTCATCTGTAGTCTTACGCAGCGACGGGACTTGATTTTCCTGGCGATCTGTAGAGGACGATGAAGATTTCACGCTCATCCAAGAAGGTGGTCCCACCAGTGAGTCTTCGCGCGCTTGTCTTTTCATGCCCTTCGACACAACTTTTGACCTTAACTCAGCCGCCACAGATCGTAGAACTGATTAACAGACTCCTCAGTACCTCTACAGACGACCTACACGATGTCCTTTCCCAGATCGACGTGTGGAAATGGCCTCGGACAGATCTCAATGCTTGGATAAAAGTCCTGAACAAGTTCGATGTCGTCCTGGAAGATATTATTCGTGAATACCACGTGGAGGATATACAATTGACTGAATTTACGCCATTGACGAAAAGGACTGTGACTGCGGTACTCAGATTTGAGCGTCTTTTACTCGAGAACTCCACCAACCGAAAAATGTTCAACTCCTATGATGTGAGCCGGTAGTTGGTCGTTCCGTTCGATCCTAAGTAACCAACCCTATTTTATCTTAGCGTATCAACGCATTGTTATTCGCAGAAGATCTCGACGTGGTCATTCTCGCCCTCAACGTCCTGCTGCGCCCTGCACAGCAATACTCGTCTCAAGCTGCAGTCAGTCACGCCCTTGGCATCTCAACACCCAGACTTTTGTCTCTTGTCAAGAGATGGCCTCACCTCCGCGAATATGGCATCGGCCTCGTGGATCTCGCCAAGACGAAGGGTAGTCCTGAAATAGATCGACTCCCAGTGGAAGCACGCGAGGTCAATTTCAGCTTTTACAAAACAGAAACGACGGCCGATAGAGAGGAAAAAGAGAAAGAGAAAGAGAACAAGATGGAAACAGATCCGTTCGAGGTGTCGCAGAGCTCCCCGCGCAAGCCCACAGCACTTTCTGCGGTATCAGGCTCGGGCGCGATAACCATTCACATTAGTGAAGAGCAATTGGTTGAGAAACCCTTGATGGTTTTGCTTTCTGATCTGGTCAATACTTACAAAGTCCCAGACGATGAGAAGTTCGAGCTATTGACTCGCATGCGTGCAGCGAGAGCATTGTCACTTGGTCAGGAAGCGGATCGTGTCAAGCTCGTTACTATTCGTCTACTTGCGATTGCTATATACGGTCACACCCACCCCGAGTCGCAAGCTTCGACTTCTCTGTTCCTCTATGAGCCTGATGTGATTGCGCACATCGCGGAACTCCTTCAGATTGATAATGACATTCCCATGCGCATCCAGACTACAGCTGTGGCAGCACTCGATTCCCTTGCTCGTTATCGACAGCGCAACCAGGAGGTCCTCACGGCTGTTAATGCTGGCGTAAATCACGGAATTCTCATGGCGCTCGTGCGCAAGACCTTGACGGATGCGGCGTCTCCGGATTCGACACTTCCTCAATCATTCATTGACGCCCTTCTGAATTTTGTGGCTTATATCTCGTCTCATTCAGCGGGTGGTAATATGGTCGTCGGCGCTGGGCTTATACCGGTTTTAATCGAAGTGATCAACAATCGAATCCCGAGTCGCCTTCCCGTTCTGTCCAAGACTATGCAGCTCATCGACAACATTCTATACGGTTACACTAATGCCTTCAATATCTTTTGCACTTCACGTGGAATTGAGACGCTGGTCGATCGGATCGAGGTACGCTTCATGTTACTATCTTGTTCAGTTCTTATACAATCTAATTCTTCTAGTACGAAGTCGATATTAACATTAAGGAGTATGCCTCCCTGGATGTGGCCTGCGATGTCGTCGGATCACAAGGTTTGTCGAATTGTGAAGTATGATCATTTTGCACAAGGTTTATCTGATGACTAGGGGATCTACCCATTGCACATAGTGCTGCCCTGAAGCATATACTTCGTTCAATGCACCGTATGATGCAGTCTTCTGGTACAGCAGAGGGTCTGCGAGGCCTGATCGATTTGTCTCTGCTCAAGTCCATCAAAAAAGTTATGGAGCATCGTACTGTCTTTGGCCCCACTATCCTTCCACTTGGTAAATTCACATGTTATATGGATCATTTTTGTGTCTAATCTGATTATAGCAATCAACATCATGGCGACCTTCGTACACAATGAACCTACATCACTAGTCATCATTCAGGAGGCTGGACTGCCCGAGACATTTTACAAAGCCATTGAAGCTGGTTTGGAGCCTTCAATTGAGGTGAGTGTCAATAGCGTCATTACACGTTACGCAAACTAGAATAACTTTTTCGCACTCAGGTCATCCAAGGTGTAGCGAATGCGATCGGTGCGCTCTGTCTGAACGAGGTTGGGCAAGCTCAGCTCGCTCGCCGTCCCAGCATCATCCCTGGCATCCTCGCCATCTTCACTTCAGAATGTCACCTCAAGATACTGCTTGAGAAGGAGAATGCAGTTCTTGTCGGAACATCCATTGACGAACTGATTCGCCACCATCCATCACTTAAACCCGCTGTGTTCGACGCGATTAAGGCAACCATTACGAAGATTGAAGAGCTTGGTAATTCGTATACCGTGACAGATGACTTGAAGCAATGGTACCAGTTAGTTCCTACAACTCCCACCTCATCACGGGAGGACGAAGATGTTGCAATGGGTGATGCGGAAGAAGTTGCTACTGTCGCAGCGACAGAGGTTGCTGCTGGGGGTGTCAAAACAACGGATGAAGATGAATTTTCAGAGCCCAAATCACACGATAATACCGTTGTCCTGTTCATCGATGCTTTCGGTCGTGTAAAATCAATATTCCTATTCGATTGTCAATGTCACTAACTTCATCGTACAGTTCTTGGAAGGCCTCTTCCAGCATACTCCTCATTGTAGGGATTTCATTACCGCTGCCGACGGGTTGAACCGTCTTGGAAGGCTTACGAGCCTGCCTTGCCTCCCCTACGACTATGCCAACAGTGTCGCCTCTGATTCGATGGTTCAAGTGATGCGTACGTTGACAGAAGTGGCAAGCGACGAAACACTTCAGCATCTGGCACAACTGGTCAAGCAGTCCTTAGCCGAGACGGAATCCTTCTGGAGCACTGTCAAAGAGCCTTCGAAGCTGCTACCTCTTGTTGACATCCAAGGTCTGTCGTTCGCTGTACCTCTACTCTCACCATACATTTACTTCTCCCATAATAGCTTCGGAAAGTGAGGTTGCGAACCGTCGCTTCCGAGACCTTGTCACCCTCCATATTCGCGTGACTCTTCTCTCCGATGTCTTCTCGACCGCTGGATATGCACATGGGCGTGCTGCAATTGGATTGCTTCTCACTTTAATGAACTACATGTCTTCAGAGGTCTTGAGTGACCTTGGCTCCCTTCACAGAGCAACTATCTGGGAGAATATCACTCTCAACGTTGGGCTTGTGTCACGCGGTATTGCCGTCAAGGCCACACCCCCACCGTCCCCACTAGGAACGACACCAAACCCTCCTACCGCTCCCGTTCTAGATGGTGATAGTTCACATCACGCTGTAGCGGAGGGCACTTCTACCAGTGATGATCAGGGTGCTGCACTTCCACCCTTAGAGGTTAGAGTGCAAACCAAGATAGATGGACCTCAAGAACACAACGCCGCAGCCCTCAAGCATCTGGCGCATGGTTTGCCTGCTGCTCTTGCACCTTTCTTCCAATGTGAGTTGTCCTGTCCCCTCAAAAAGCTTATCCTTATGTCATTCCATCAACTCTAGCAATGGTCAAGATGTTCTATGCTAGGCGCAATCCGGAATTTGTTCAAAGGAAACAGGTCACCGAAACATCGGCAACCCTCGCAGACCTCATGGTCAAGCATCTTGACGTCAAGGGTTTTGGTGAGTTTTCCCAGTGACTACTTCAGGTTTGATCTGATGCTTCGTCATCAGATGATGTACCTTCTTCTTTTGTATATTACAGTGCTGTGTTGAGTGTTTATAGTACCTTGCTTGTCGACGGTGAATGGTTTTTGCACGCTTGTTCTGGTCTTCTCTGATAGCTCGAATTACCTTATCAGAAAGAACCACGTCTCAAATACTGAACACAATTGAACTCCTTGCTTTCTACAAAGTAGGCGGGTTCGAGGCTATTCTGGATATTTGTCAGACCTTGATGGGTTCGATCGAAAGGATCATGGAAGTGAGCGAGGAAGAGAGATCTAAGCCCGAGGCTGTCGAACTCAATGCTGCATTCACGGCACTCAAAGTGGCTCTACACTTTGTCCGACCAATCATCTCTTCGAAACCCCTTATCGAGTCGGGGCAGACGTCTCTCCTCATTACTCGCGATAAAAAAGAAACCGACCCTGAATATTTTGAGCCTCACAACTTTCTGGTCAGGCTGCGGACGGCAGTCCTTCCTCTTATGAAAGCACTTTGGAGTGCCCCCTGGTTAATTTCTGCTCCTTTGGATGTCAGCAAGCCGATCGTCAGAACGGTCCTTGAACTCGTGAATGGAGATGGCGAAGAGATCAAAAATGATCCATCCCTCGACCCTGTGTCTGGAGTCCTTCCCTCTACAATTATCTCCACTCGCCCTCCCGGAGCCGATGAAGGTCGTGTCCAGATATTGATGGACATGGGTTTTCCGCGGTCTGCTGTTGAGCGTGCCCTCATGCGCACTAACAACAACCTCAATGCAGCCACCGAAATCTTACTTTCGCAGCCGTTTCCATTGCCTCCAGATCCAGATCCAGAACCTGAGGTAGAACAACCAGTGGCTAATCCTCCAGTTGAAGCAACCACTTTTGAGGGGGAAACTCGGGCAGCGACTGAAGAACCCAGTGATGTTCAACCTTCAGAGACTTCTGTGCCCGCAGGGAAGAGTGCAGAAGATTGGCGGAAGGACTTGGATGAAGCACGGGAGCCTTTGCGTGCTGGATTCAGCCGGCAAGCGTTGCTTCTAATTGATGAACATGTTTCTCTTCTTTTCGAGCTTCACGTTATCTTCGTCCGCCCCAATAACGCCCATCGTGGACAGGCAGTTGAAGATCTTGTGGACGATGTGAAAGCATTCTCTCCCTTTGCTTACGATGTGCAGGAACAACCTCTTGCCAACAGATGTCGCCTCCTCGCATTAGTGCTTTCAGAATCACCGTCCCTTCTGAGTCAACAAGTACGAGCAACGCTTCTTGACAGCCTTCTCGCTCTCTTGTTATCGTGTGTTGATCGCCCAGACCACCCTCCTCGATGGCTTGCAACGCATCTCCTGGTTACAGAGGCATTATTCACACTTGCAGCTGAGCCTCGTACCATAAATCTTCCAAGAGAAGGCGAACCCATAGTCGCAGAAGTTATCTTTGTCGGTCCCCCGCTTGCTGAGGCCAAGGCGATCGTCTTTGATTTCTGTATGCGACTACTGGATACGTCTGGGCTGCCTGGAGATGAATTCCTTTCGGTGCTACGCCTTTTTGTCCTCCTCACGCGGGACCACGATATCGCTTTGCAGTTCTTGAAACGTGGTGGTGTTGTTAACTTGTTCAAACATGTCAAAGAAGCTTCCGTTCCTGGCAGTTCCGCATACATTGTCACTATTCTACGTCATATTGTGGAAGATCCCTCAACAGTTTGTCAAATCATGCAGCACACAATCAAACGTTATTTCGCGCTCCCCCGGAACCGTGTCGTTGATGTTGTCAACTATGTGAGGAACTGTAGCTCGCTCGCCCTTCGCAACCCAGAGACTTTTTTGGAAGTCACACAATCCCTCTGCCTACTCGGCTCCCCTTTTTCTACTCCAACCATCAGCCTGAAACCTGGACTATCAATGACAGGCGAAAAGAAAGCCGAAGTGGAGGCCAGCACTGAGATGCAGGTAGACCAACCGACACCGAGCTTGTCCAGCACAGCTTCCTTTGGTTCGGTAGAGGGTGTTATACATGCATTGATCAGCGAACTCATACTCACAGCAAAGAAAATCAATGCGTATAAGACGCCTGTTGTGTCTTCAGAACGAGATGTCCCCGACACATCGTCTGGAGCCGAGGTCACAGTAGCACCGGCCGTATCATCGATGACTGAAGTAGGGAATGGCTCATCTACAGACTCCAACGTTGAATCTTTTGACTATGTTTCTTTCATCATGCAATGCCTCAGTGAATTGCTCTTCTCCTATGACTCGTGCAAGATTGCGTTCCTCTCCTATTCACTCAAAAGGAGGACACAAACACCCGCGAAGGAACCAAATAAGTTCAAGGCCGGTACTCTTAGCTTGCTCCTCAATGACCTCGTTACTTTCGGGACAATCACTCCTCAAGCACCCACCGAACAAAGCCCTAATCATCATACTCTTTGCACCTGGGCTATGTCGGTCATTGTTGCCCTTTGTGTTGACAGTGTTCCAAATCATGAGGCGAAGGAACTTTCTTCTGATCTAGTGTCTGTTCGCAAATTTGTCTTGGAGGCGCTCAGTCGTGCAATCAAAGATCTCCCTCTGACTGAAAGCTCCGACGCGCGTTATGGTCGCCTTCTCGCCCTCGCTGAATTGTGTTATCGCTTGTTGACGGTCAAATCTCATGCGACACATCGCAAGCAGATTGACGACAATCCCACGCACATTGCGAAGGTCATGCTTGAGAAAAACTTTGTTGCCACTCTCACCACGACTCTGTCGGAAATTGATCTCAATTATCCAAACATTCGTCGCCTTGTTCCCACTATGTTGAAACCGCTGGAATATCTGTACGGACGTTCCTTTTTGTGTTGACATATCATTAAAGTATATCACAGGACTAAACTTGCAATCAAGATGAGCAGGTTGACCAGCAAGAGTAAGAATACTGTAGGCAGCTCAAAATCAGAAAGCGAGTCTTCTATATCATCTGTCGATGAAGAAGATGAATCGGATATCGAAGAGGAAGATCGGGAAGAAACACCAGATCTCTATCGCAATTCTGCTCTCGGGATGTATGGAGGGGTAAGTCTTTCCTGTTCTTGGAACAGATATAAATTCCTTCTTACAACAATGTCTAGGAGATGGACGATGCACATTATGGTGGAGAAGATGAGATGGATGAAGATGGTGATGAAGATGGTGATGTTGAGATGGATTTCGGCGAAGAAACTGGCAGTGAGCACACGTCAAATACCGAAGATGAAGAGGATGAGGGTGTAGATGACGAAACTCATGGTACTGGGGAGGTTTGGGGTGATGGTGAAGAGAATGAAGATCTTGTTGAAAATGATGAAGATGAAGATGATACAGGTGATGAAGATGAAGATCCACAGGATGATGACGCAGAAGACGACGAAGAAGAGAATGTCATGTGGCAGGTGCGTCAGGGTGCCATCCTCATTTGACTAGATTGTCAAATCTATACAGGACATCCATGGTGATATCGATGGCGTTCGAATTGGAAGGAGTGACTTAGATGAAGAAGACGAGCACGGCAACATGGGTCTGTTGTCATGGTTGCCTCTGTCTTCCAGGTATTGACCAATCTTCCAGTCCCCATACAAATCATTCATGAAGAGGATCATGAGGTTGATGACATGGGTTCTGACGAAGAAGAATATGCACTTGAGAATGCCGGTGGTAGTATCGAACAGGCTTTTGACTTTGCAGATGCTTTCATTCATGGTGCCAATCGCAATGGTGGCATTTTTGTGCAACGTCGTCGAGATACCAGTATGTGTTCAATCTCTCAAATTTTTCCTGAACTGACAGCATCGATGAAGTAGATGATGCTAACATATTTGGCCGTTCAAGGAACAGTTCTGCTGTCCAGCATGATCTAACAACACATCCCTTACTGCTTGATACATCGTCTGCTGGAAATCATACTCCCTCAAACCAACCTCGCATCTCTCGCCATCCACGTCTAGTGGCAGGTGGTGGGCCTCAACTTCGCCAAACTATCGATGATCTCATTGGTGGTGGCGCCATTCAACTCTTCCAGCAGATCATGCATGCTCGAGGCCCAGCTGGCACAGAAACCATTCGTCTTGAGGTTCCTGCGGGGGCTGTCGTCAACCTTGATCGAGGATTTCTCCAGCATCGTAGGGTTACACAAGGAGGATTTTCTGCTGCCATTCGAGTTGAGCCCCCATCTGGATCCAGCGATCGAGTCAGTCGTGAGCTGGATCCGCTTCTCACTGGGCAAAGGTGGGCACAAGAAGTCAAAATTATTCACGGAGATTTTGTGGCAGAAAGATTGACAAAGCTCACGAAACATATCATCTTGACATTGTTACCATCGGCTGTGGAAGCAATCAAACGGAATAAGGAGCAAAAGGAAAAGGAGATGCTGGAAAGGGAAGCGGCTGAAGCTCAGGCAAAGGTCGAACTCGAAGACAAGGTCGCTGTTTTGGCTAAAACAGAAGAAGAGAAACCAATATCCGAGGCGCCTACAGCTGCAGAAGCTTCAGGTAACACCCAATTAACTAGTGACACTCCTGTTGTGGCAACGCAGATCACTCGAGATGAAGCAATGGACGACGCGATAACTACTACCTCAACCGATAGTGATGCTGACATGGTCGACGACGCCGCCGCTAATGTTGGTACTTCTGTTGATGCAGGCCCCTCAGTACAGCCTGCTCCGGAAGTGGCTGAGCGCGTCACGGTCTTAATTCATGGTAGTCCGGTTGATATTACGGACACCGGCATCGACCCCACTTTTTTGGAAGCCCTGCCTGACGACATGAGGGAAGAGGTTCTGAATCAGCACGTTCGCGACCAACGCGCTGCCAGAGTGGAACGCCCTGCTGACTCACAGATCAGCTCTGAATTCCTTGATGCTTTGCCTCCAGAAATCCGTGCCGAAATTATACAGCAAGAAGCTTCACAGAGGGCACGTGCACCTAACACTGGGGGGCCAGTGGAGATTGACAATGCTAGTTTTCTTGCCAGTCTTGACCCGACACTACGTCAGACTGTCCTCTTGGAACAAGATGAAGGATTCATCCAAACTCTTCCATCTCATATCCTTGCAGAGGTTGGAGCTTACCGCGAAGATCAGGAACATTCGCATCGACTTGCTATACGAGACGCGGCAATTCGGGGTCCGCCTATTCCCGCGCATGTAACTCGGAAGCCCGCCCACCAGCATGATGCTATCCAGCTGCTGGACAAAGCCGGAGTTGCCGTACTCGTCCGGCTTTTGTTCTTCCCTCAGGTTCTGAAGAAGACCCTTCTGTACAGAATCCTTGTTAATCTCTGTGAAAATGCTAGGACTCGAACAGAATTGTTCAACCTCCTTCTGAGCATCTTACAGGATGGAACTGGAGATCTCGCTGCTGTCGATAAGAGTTTTTCACAGATGTCCGTGCGGAATACCAAAGCTCCAATCGTTAAGGCTCTAGGAAAGCAAAAGGCAACATCGGACTACCTATCAGCATTGGTGTTGAACTCGCAAAGTGAAATCGTACCAGATCTCGTGGTACAACGTTGCCTTGAGGCGCTGACATTCATTGTTAGCTCGAATGAGCTGTCTTCCCTTTTCTTTTTGACTGAACACGAATTCCCTATCGGTCTACGTCGATCAGCCTTGAAGAAAGGTAAAGGTAAAGAAAAACAGGTGCCACAAACTCATTATCCAATCGTTTTGTTGCTTGGATTATTGGACCGCCAATCACTTCTCAAGACACCTGCCATAATGGAATCTGTTGTTGGCCTGCTTGCCACAGTAACTCGACCTCTCGCAAGCCTCAAAGATAAGAGTTCAGATGCAGATCCTCGTGCCTCGACTTCGAATGGTTCCACAATAGATACGGAACCCATGCAAATAACGGAAGGTGCAAGTACTACAGCACCAAACACCTCAGTTGAGCAGCCGGCGGCTGACAGTTCAACAAATCGTAAGTAATGGTGATAATAGTTTGAATTTCCGACTCATATTTGACAAGGCGAGACTAATCCCGAACCGAACACCCAACCCTCCATCGAAGCAGTGGAAGAAAAAATCCTTCTAGCCAATCCGCCGCAAATACCTCACACTGTTCTGCGTTTCATTGTCAATATCCTGACAGTTGGGGAATGTTCAGGTCGAACATTCCAACAAAGTCTTGCCCTCATTCAGCACCTCTCCTACATCCCTGATGCTCGTGATGTCATTGCCCAGGAACTCAAAGCAAAGGCACAAGAAGCAGGACAAAGTCTGTCTTCCGACCTCGACGAGCTCCTGATCGCATTGCAGGGAGTTCAGGGAGATTTCTTGTCCTCCGTTGCCTCGAAATTCTCGTCCGCCTCATCTGTTCAGGCCAAACTCTTACGCGTCCTCAAGACCATAGACTATATGTATACGCCAAGATCAACGGGGTCGTTGGAAGCTACCAATACTGGTGATGTAGAGAAGGTTCAAGCCATTTATGAATCCTTCCAATTCTCCGGCCTTTGGCAGAGACTGGGCAATTGCCTGTCAGTCATTGAGGCAAAACCAGCCACAGAACACATTGCGACGGTCCTTCTGCCTCTCATTGAAGCATTAATGGTTGTTTGCAAGTACGTTGGCACCAAAGGTACTGCGAGTGTAGCTCGAGTATTGCGCACATCGTCATCGCCCAAGCCATCTTCAACATCTTCCGAATTGATGGAGGATCTATTTGTCTCATTCACTGACAATCACAGGAAAGTTCTGAATCTAATGGTTCGCAATAATCCTTCACTCATGAGTGGCTCATTCTCTCTCTTGGTCCACAATCCACGCGTGCTCGACTTTGACAACAAGAGAAACTACTTCAACCAACAACTTCACCGAAGACCTCATTCCCGCGAGCATCACGGCACCCTTCAACTTAACGTCCGCAGAGCACGAGTCTTTGAGGATAGCTTCCAGTACTTGCAGCGTAAAAATGGCGAACAAATCAAATATGGCAAGCTTAGTGTGCGATTCTATGACGAAGAAGGTGTGGACGCAGGTGGTGTTACGCGCGAATGGTTTCAAATTCTGGCGCGGCAAATGTTCGATCCCAACAACGCGCTATTCCAGCCTTGCGCTGCGGACAAGCTCACATACCAGCCAAATAAGAATTCCTGGGTTAATCCTGAACACTTATCGTTCTTCAAGTTTGTGGGCCGTGTGATCGGAAAGGCCATATACGATGGTCGCCTCCTCGATGCCTACTTCGCTCGTAGCTTGTATAGGCAACTATTGGGAAAGCCCGTTGACTACAAAGATGTTGAATGGGTGGATCCGGAGTATTACAATTCCCTTTGTTGGATCCTTGAGAACGACCCTACCGTCCTCGACTTGACCTTCAGTGTCGAAGCGGACGAGGTTTGTGTCGTGTCAAAATTTACGTTGTCATTCATCTGACTATTCCTAGTTCGGCATAAGCCGCATCGTGCCTCTGAAAGACGGTGGCGAATCAATTTCTGTGACGCAAGAGAATAAGCGAGAGTTTGTCCAACTATCCGCTCAGTACCGACTCTATTCGTCCATTGAGAAGCAAATCGAGAGCCTATCCAGTGGCTTTTATGAGATCATTCCCAAGGACCTTATCACCATTGTACGTATCTCTTTACCTCTGTGACTTCTTGACTAAGAATATACATACAGTTTAACGAAAAAGAACTCGAACTTCTCATTTCTGGAACACCTGATATTGATGTGGACGAATGGCGAGCTGCTACAGAATACAATGGATACAACGGCTCTGATCCGAACATCGTCTGGTGGTGGCGTGCTCTCAAGTCATTCAACCGCGATGAGCGTGCCAAAGTCTTGAGTTTTGCGACGGGAACTTCGCGTGTGCCTCTTGGCGGTTTCGTTGAACTACAAGGTGTCCAAGGCGTTCAGAGATTCTCGATACACAAAGCATACGGAGAGTCAGACCGCCTGCCGCAAGCTCATACTTGTTCGTAACATTCACTGTCTCGTTCAAGCAATATCGCTGATTTTGATTTATCTACAGGCTTCAACCAGATTGATCTTCCACAATACACATCGTACGAGATGCTCCGGCAACAGCTACTATTGGCAATCAACGAGGGTGGCGAAGGTTTCGCATTCAGCTAGATGGAATGGAATGGTGTACCCTTCTCAAAACACGACAAAAGACGAGTATCGCAGAAAAGACTGATACCAAGTTAAAAACCAACTGAGAAACGTGTAGAAACAGCATCTCATATTTTCTGTATATACAAGAAGCATTGATACTATTGAAGACCTATGTACTGTTGTCTGGACCTAAATTTATTTTCCATTGTGACGTTAATAGTTGAATATTGAATACTCGGAAAAGTGGAATTTTCTCGAAGTTTAGTCTTGAGGGACAACTGTGTCGTTGATTGTTCCAGGTATGTATGGTATGACGCGAGTAGCAATGTCCAGTAGACAGTATCTAATGCAGAAGATGGATTATTTTGTCTTGTCTGCCAGTGATCTGCTAAGTTTTTTGCGGAAAAGACGACGTGTCACCAGCATCCAAATGGCGGACAATAAGGAAACAAAAGGAAGGATGTATCCAATCCACCAGAGAAAGCCAATCTCCTTATCTAACCTCTCGACAAATGCATCAACCTGCGCGTTCAGTTCCTGGGGAGTGCCGGAGTTGTCAATGACATAGTCTGCGTAGGCTACCTTTTCAGCGATAGGCATTTGTGCGTTAATTCGCGCCAAGGCTTCCTCGCGGGTACAATTGTCGCGATTCATGAGGCGCTGAAGTTGGATGTCGGCTGAGCTGAAAAGTACGAAAAGTTAGATCAAGAGTCGGTTTAGTTGAAATAATCACAACCTCACCAGTAGACAACGACGACCTGGCCAACCCATTTCCAAAGCCCTCCCTCAATCAGTAGAGGTACATCAAGTACGCAATATTTCTCGTTGCCAGTATAGTGCTCGATGATCTTCCAGAATATGGCCCATCTCACGGCTGGGTGTACAATAGCATTCAACTTCTTCCGCTTCGCCTCGTCGTTGAATACAATGTCCCCTAGTTTCTTGCGATTTAGACCTCCGTCCTCAAGAAGTATCTCCGGACCAAACTCTTTGACGATTTTTCTGAGGGCTTTGGTTCCCGGCAAGACGGCCACACGCGCTAGAAGGTCAGCGTCGACAATGCGGATGTTCTTCGCCTTCAGGAGCTCGGAGACGGAGGACTTTCCTGTGGCTATCCCGCCGGTGAGGCCAATAACTGAGAGCTGTTAGAGATTTCA
>JABFYK010058349.1:0-24993 GCA_018849495.1 Termitomyces sp. T123_Mx157 | reverse complement strand
TCTACATTAACTATTTACAGAATGACTGGCATGTAGAACTCCCCCTTGCCGAGTTTACCTACAACAATACACCTCACTCCACTACCGGAGTTTCCCCCTTCTATGCCAACAAGGGCTACAACCCCTGACTCATACTATATCTCAAGGACATCCCCTCCTACATTGCCTACAAAGTTGCTGAGGACCTCTGCTCCCTCCACCAGTTTCTCCAGAACAAAATTAGCACTACCAACCAAGCCTACTCCAAACAGGCCAATGCCCAATGCAATCCCACTCCCAACTGGCCCCCCGGCACTTTGGTCTGGCTCAATCAACAAAACCTCAAAACCTGGAGGCCCTCCGTCAAGCTTGACCACAAACATTTCAGCCCTTTCAAGGTCCTCTGAAAGGTCTCCATGCATGCCTACAAGCTCAATCTACCTCTAGGCCTCAAGGGCCACCACCCCATGTTCCACATGCAACTCCTTGAAAAACATGCTCCAGACCCCTTCCCTGGTCAATGCCCACGTTGCCCGCCCCCCATCAAAGTTGAGGATGAATTTCACTACAAGGTTGACCAAATCCTTGACTCCTGCCTGGTCCGTGGCCAAACCCAGTACTTGGTCCATTGGAAGGGTTATGGGCCTGAGGATGACACCTGGAAACTCCAAAGGAACCTTGACAGAGCCCCCAACAAACTCCAGACCTTTCATCAACAACACCCCACCAAGCCCTGGGACCCCCAGGACTAGTAACCACAGATGGCAGCAGTGGGCATAACCCCCACCTCTGGATTCATCTGGGATTCAACTCCTACAAATAAACCCCTATGTGTTTTCACTTACTCACCCCCTCACACTATCTGAAGATCCTCCAAGCCTCCTCCTTGTGGGTCACCAACAACTGCTCCAGCCCCTCCACCCAGTGTCACAGAAAAGCCTTGGCAGCCAACCCCGACTCCCCCATAAACTGCCCAACTGGAGCCCCGGAGGTTGGGGAATACACCATGGGGCCCAGGGGGCCCGCCATCACCTCCTCCTCTCACAGCCGCTTGCTGGGCCCCATCTCCAGCAAAGGAGATGCCCTCTGTTTCCCCTTGTCGCATGCCATGAGAGCACCTTCTCTCCACCCACCCTGCAGGGGACCTACCTTCATAGCAGGCTGCTCCACAGCTGCCCCACCCTCACATGCTGCATCCCACCCCTGCTCTTCTGACATGCAAGCTGCCTTCTAATTGAGCAAAACCAGGCACTTCTCATGCCTTGAGCAGCACAGAATACACACTGAAGTATCCTGTCAAGACCCCTGTGTCAGCTCTTCAAAGGTGCACAGATCCCCATGCTGCACACAAAGGGCATACTATGAAGTTAGATTAGCTCCAGACTTGGCATAACAGTACAAAACACTCACCAAAGCCTCTTCCTGACACCACTCCAGGGTTGGAGGACCCCACACACATCCCACCACCTCTGCAAACTTCTCCAGAGTCACCTCCAATTGGGAAACCCATATCACCTCCAGAACAACTCAGATCTGCCCCAGACCATAATTTGGCCTCAAGGACTGCTCCACCAACACCAAAACCAACCCTGACAAGCCAGCCACAGCTACAGACAATTCTGTGAAAATCAGTCAGCAATCCAGGAAGCATGAAGGGGAAAATCCGGACTCACAACTCCTGTACATGGCCTTGACCTGCTGATGACTGCAGTGAGGCCCGGACTCTCCTGACAACAACGGGGCAGAGGATGATGCAGACAATAGTGATAATGCTGAGAAATAGATGGAAGAGGGCATGAATGAGAACTGAAGGCTCCAGGGTACGTCTGACCCTTTTTAATGACTTGGGAAGAACTCCTGATGAACAGTGGCCACACTTCAACTTTGTTCTCCATGCCGCTGCTGCTCACTATGGTTTGATCAATATTACCCAACTTTGATTCCCATGCCCCGCCAATCCCTGGACTGTGCCCTGCATCTCAAGGGTCTTGATGCTGAAGAGGGGGTAATGTCATGACCTACTCCCGTTGCCCCAACATTGTTCCCAGTCTGCTTGCTTCCCCAGAGCCCCTTCCCCAATCCCCTGCCAAACTCCCAACTATTGAACACCACCCACGGCCACCCCAGGTAACTCTGATGCTTCTCTGGCAAACCCTGATGGCCCCTGGGCCAACTCTGACACCTTCTCCACAGCTGTCAAAACTCTCCTGAACCCATAGAACCCTCTTGACTGCCCCTGGCTCTGGCATACGTCACCAATTCACTCCTGACCTACTCCGGAGCACCCTGACAACCTTGGAGCAGCCCACATCCCCAATTGATCCCACCAGAGTACCACCACAACCCACCTCTTGATTGTACCTGACACCTGTCACCTCTGCCTAAGCTCCATCAAACCCTGCCACCATATCCATGCCCTCCAGAATTTTCCAGTAGTCAGTATATAAGTTGTAGAGTAACTCCTTGTACTCTAGTCTTGATATTACATTTACTGGTTACCTGTGTCTCATGTCTCCTCTATCTCTGTTTCTACTTTCTGTCTCACATCTATCTCATTTCTCTGCTTTGTCTTGTCTTGCCTCCATCTCATCTTGACTGTCTATATCTCCTTTGTTTCTCTAAGTCCCATTCATCTCCAATGTCAGTATGAACTCCATGCATGCGCTATGAGCCCCAAACATTCTTACAACCCTCTGGACCTTGTCCCTGCTCAGCCCCGGAACCCATCAAGTCTTAATTGATTTCCCATCAAACTCCAGCTCTGCTCCAGCCACTCCCAAAGCCTCCATTTACCTGCAATTTGTTACATGCTTATTCCTTATGCCCATCCAAGCTCAAATGTCTTACATACTTGATCTTAGACCCTCTGGGACCACTCCAGACTTGCTTGGACCACCCTCTTTAGCTCATCTTTGCAAGTTCCTCTAGTCCACACCATTCCAGAGCACAAGGTTACAAGTGCAAGACATCGTGTCCACCTAGTAAGGATTTGCCCAGTGTAGCTGAGCCCCTGTAGTCAGTGGAACCTGACAGTGATTGGTGGAACTATATAGGTATCAAGACCAAGCACCTACATGATGAGACTGCTGAGGGTTGTCCCCTCATCCATCAAAACACAACTCACAATGAAGAATTGTCAAGCCAAAGCAGTGTCCACTGGAAAGCCCTCTTAGCTCTAGACAAGTTCTCATCAGCAGCTGGACCAAAATTCCCATTGATGGCAAACAACCTAATCTGCCAATTTTCAAATCTGTCCACCAGACCTGGCTCTGCTCACCTCTCTGGTGCCAATTCTATTGTGCCATCACACTTATGAGAACTCACTGGTATTGACTCAATCACAAATTTCCTTAGTAGCAATGGCACAATACCATCTGACTGTGCCTCTCCAACCTCTGTGCTTGACACTCAATCACCTGCATGGCCTCCATCAATGCTTGACAAGGCTATTGATTCTTCCAATCCATGCCATCCAATCCACCACCTCTTTCTTAAAGAATCTGGGGTTCATCTATCATCCTACAAAAAAATCATCTGCTATTCAAGCACAAGCACAGTCTCAATCACTTTTCCATCCCATTTCCCTTGTTTGGCAGAGCATCTTCTCACTGGCACAAAGTGATGAGAAATGGATGGATGTTGAGAATCCATTGGTTGATGATCCAGACCTCAGGGGTATGGCTTTTGAGCCATACTGGTTCAACAACATTCCACCTCTGTTTCATGCTGAGAAAAGTGGATCAGATGAGGAACACCTCCTGCTACTCTTCATTGCGTCAAATAACAGGTCAGACAGTGGAGGAGAGCTGGATGACAGCAGGCTTACTCCTCTGTTTATAGTAATGGATGACAAGTCTGACAATGGTGACAGGGCTGACAGCAGAGGTGAACCAGATGATGGTGGGCTTCCTCCTCTGTTTATGGCAATGGATGATGGGTCTGACAACAGTAACAGGGCTGACAGCAGAGGCAAACCAGACAGTGTCATCTCTCCCCTCTCCATTGTAGTGGATGATGTGTCTGACAAGGAGGTGATATCTGACAATGGCAATGTACTGAGGGATGATAGTCTTCCTCCCCTTTTTATTACATCAGATGCCAGATCCAACAGCAGAACTTCAACTGCTGGATCTGGAGAATATGTACCAGCAAATATAACATACATCCACATAGCAGACTAACCTGCTGGAGAGATCCCCCTCCTCATCATTCCACCAGGAATATCACCAAATTCTGCAATGGATAGTGATTCTGCACCATCTCTATTCATTCCAGATCATGATTCACATCTGTCAGATAGCAACTTTGCAATAGATACTGAACATAGACTAGCCCACTTGACTCCACTGGATGATGAAAGTTCATCTGGTACTCCCCCTATTCCTCAGGAAAATAATGTGGAGTGGCAAAGGTATGATGAAAGAGTAACACCATGTGAGGACAAGAGACACATCAAGATGCTGTACCAGAAACATGAGTCAATCTGCATTGTTGACCTAGCAGATCTAATTGTTTCTGACAGAACAAACTTTCCAGCAAGCAAGAGATCATGGTGGATGTAGGCCCAACTTTGCTGACCTTTCTGATGTTCTTGCAGAAACTTCAACTTCATCAAGCACAACATCAACTGTTGTGGGAACCCTTCTAGAGGATCCATATACACCACTTGACTTTGAGTATATAAGCAACACTGGTTTCTTCTTGGATTTGGAATCAGAACTTGGAGGATGGAGCCCATTGATGTAGATAGAATCCCTGTAAATATGAAGAGATAAGACACAAAAAAGATGCTGCAGCCACACTGCTGATAGGAGAAATGAGAGTACACTGTAGTGCCAGGAAAAATGGGCATGGCAGCAGAAATAGGTATACACTGGACTACTGGGGGCCGCTGCCAGAAGGCCTCTGGCACTGGAAATAGGTATACACCAGACCACTAGTGGCCACTGCTGAAAGGCCTCTGGCAGCAGAAATAGGTATACACTGGACCACTGGTGGCCACTATACAAAACAATCAAAGCTACAAAATATTTAAAGCCTTCAAATATTATGCAGAATAGTGATAATCAAACAGAAAAAAACTCATTGCAAATTGCTAGGTCAAGGGAGGGAGTTGAACCCTAGGCTTGACAGTTGGAGTGTGGCTTAACCAACAATCCAAACCACTGATTCATGGTAGCTCACAATAGCACATCATTATAGGCATTTGGAACAAACAATTATCAATTGAAATCATGACTAAAAAACCTTTTGTCAACTACAGAATGTCAAGCAAGGAATTCAAACCACTGAAGCATAGTGCTTTGGAAAGATAAGCCAGCTACAAGCATATGTTGTAGCAAAGAGTGGACAATTAAACAAATTTATAGACAACAAATGTCAAGCAAAGGATTTGAACCCTCAATCTGAGCATATGAGACTGCAGACATTGGCAGAGCTCTAATGTTCTAACCCACTAAACCACAAGGGCCTGTCATATCATGCAAGTTAATCATGAAACAAACAATGGTTGATTATAATGATGACTAAAAAAAGTTTCCATACCAGAATGTCAAGCAAGGGATTCAAACCCTTGGCCTAAGCATATGAGGCTGCAGACATCAGCAGACCTCTAATGTTCAAACCCATTCAGCCACACAGGCCTGCTATAACAAGCAAAACACAAGCATCTGTAGAGCACTGCAGCAATCAAGGATTTGGCAGGTAGCCAGCCTGAATACCCAAACCATGAGAGTATTTTGCTTCAGAGTGTGCCTAAACATCAGTTAGAGCACAGGAGAAAAAGTGCAATAAATACAATGAAAGACCAAATTAGTAGACAATTGTCAGATCAGGGAGAGTCAAATCCTCATCCTGACAAAGAGAAGCATAACCTTATGGCACTTTGAACCACTAAGCCATGATACTGTCCCATGAATGATATTTTCACCAATCATCTGCAGAGTGCCCAAATCATTGGCATGGTCATTTCCACTGGGCTTGCAATGGATAAATGGTTCTGTGATGGCTTCTTGCTCCTACAAACACACTTTTGTGATGGCTTCCCATGCCTAATACTTTGACAGATTTCAACAAATATCTATACAGACAAACTGAGAGCTTTTGAACAGAAACACTTATATAACAGATATGCTTTTGTGACAGGATCTGGCAATGGACACAAAATTCAACAATGGAGCAGCCTAAAGAGATATGACAGGCATACACCAGCTAACAGAACTGCTTTTTGCAACAGATGTCATATAGGATTGGAAAGCAGAGAACAGAAAGAGTTATATAGTGGCACAATAACTAATGGAACAGCTTTTTGCAATGGATGTGATATAGCAACAGAAGGTGAACAGCAGATGTTTGCTGATACCATTGAGAACAATACAATGTACAACTCCCACAAACCAAGAGGGCAGTCAAAGATGTCTGCTCAGAGTGTTTATGATGACACATTATAATATTCCAATGGCATTGTTGCAGATGTAACATTGTTAATGATTCTCTTTGGAGGAGGGAGGGGTCAGGGATGATGAAGATTTGGAGGAGGACATGGGGAGTAACTGTAAAGCACTGAGATATGACCTGATCCCTTTTAATTTCCTATGAGGAGCTTCCTGATAGGTGTGAGGGATGTCAGCCATGGATAATCCAAGCCAAGCCCACCACTCATGACCTGACACTCTTGTCAGGAGACAAGTGATGAGCAGGCCAGCCTAGGGCATGGCAAGCAAGGAGTGGGCATTCAACAAGAGGCAAAGGCAGAGAGCAAGGCAGAGACAAGGGGTGGCACTGGCCAAGCTCACAGTTAGGCTACTGAATAAACCCAAGAGCCATGCTATTGTTCAGATTGGGGCTAGTCTAGCCCCGGGTCTGCCTTATATACTACAGGACTACTAAGTATGACTAAGTACCTGTGACTACATTGGAGGCTAAAGCAGAGGCCAATGACTATGACATATTAACTAATTGGGTTTGGTAGTAAAAGGATCAATGATAACAACAATACATCAGATGCCAAGTCTAATATACCCATTAGGCCTGGGAGCCAAGATAGAAAGGGAGTAAGATAGGGCCCAGTGGTCTGGAGTCTGGCTAAATAGGATGCCAGTACTCATAAACTAAGCTGAGCTAGGATTGGGACAGTCCAAGGACCAGTCCCCTTACACCTCCTCAAGATCTATTAATCCAACAGACATGGTCCAGGTGAATAGAAACCATTGACCTCAGGCAATCCATCAAGCAGGGGCCCCAAAGAGCAGCCTGGGTGGGAATAAGGTGGGCTAAGGGAGTGGCTGGGCTCTGGGGTGTAGATGGACCCTAGAACTTTGTTGAAAAGCTTGTCCATAGATTCCTGGTCCTCTGGTGTCATGGCACATTGTGATTTGTTCAGGACTATGCCTGGCAGTAATGGGGTGTAATCTGGTTTACAGTTGCTCATGCCATATTAGTCAAGCATGTACCTGATGTATTCCTCTTGGTTGAGCATGAGAAAATTCTTGCTTTGATTGCAAATGATGCATATTCCTACTACAAAGTGGATGACTCCCAGGACTCCTTATTTTAAACTTCTCCCCAAGTTCTTGTTGTGCTCACTCAGCCTCCTCCTGTAAAAAGGACATGTCAGTTGTATCATCTGTGTATATGCTTGTGATGGTCTTCTTGCTGTTCCTCAATCTTTATCTCACCAACTGATCTGCCTCTGACCTTTTGTAGCCCAAACTGTTCATGTCTTGATTCAGTGTCCTCTGCCAATTGTTTTCCACATCCCAGCAGGCAAGGGGCAAGCTGCAAACAAGCAGCATAGTCAACAGTAAGCAAGTCACACATAGGGTTGGAGGCCAGTGGTTGTCTGACACTAGAGTGAAGGCCAACATGCCCCAGAATCAAGGAGGTGGCAAGCAGCAGGCAGTTAAACAAGCAGCAGGTGGTTCAACAAGTGGCAGGCAAGAGGAAAGCAGCACAACAAAGGGTGGGGGTATGGAGCACATAGAGTGGCATGTCATGGTGGTAGAGTGGGGTTATTGCCTGGAAAAGGTGGGTAGGAGATAGGATTGATGCAGTGGGCTAGGGAAGGGTGCTGCATAGGAGTCTGAACAACCTGTGAGGGGATGTTGGCCATGGATGGTCCAAGCCAAGCCTGCCACTCATGACCTGACACTCCTGTTAGGAGACAAGCAACAAGCAGGCTAGGCTAGGACACAGCAAGCAAGGGGTGGGTGTCAAACAAGAGGCAAAGGCAGAGAGCAAGGCAGAGACAAGGGGTGGCACTGGCTGAGCTCACAGTTAGGCTACTGAATAAACCCAAGAGCCATGCTATTGTTCAGACTGGAGCTAGTCTAGCCCCAGGTCTGCCTTATATACTACAGGACTACTAAGTATGACTAAGTACCTATGACTATGTCAGAGGCTGCTGACTACAACCTAATGACAAAGCAGAGGCCAATGACTATGAAATTTTAACTAATTGGGTCCAGTAGTAAAAGGATCAATGATAACAACAATACATCAGATGCCAAGTCTGATATACCCATTAGGCCTGGGAGCCAAGATGGAAAGGGAGTAAGATAGGGCCTGGCAGTCCAGAGTCTGGCTAGATAGGATGCCAGTACTCACAAACTAAGCTGAGCTAGGGTTGGGATGGTCCAAGAACCGGTCCCCTTACAATAGGCAACAATCCTGCTTCAACTTCATTCCCCATATTGCCACTGAATTCTCACTGATTACTGATGGATGACACTTTGACTTCAATTCCCATGCCACTGTTGATCACTGACCCACACCCTGCACTTCAAAGTCTTGATGCTGAAGAGGAGGTGATGTTACAACCTATTGCCAAACCCACTGGACCTCTCTCTGAACAATACCAATACTTCTAAGTACCTGCCAATACCTCCTCAACCCACCCCAACCTTTATCCATGCCTAGCACCTGCTCCAGCAAACTCTGATGCCTTCCCAGTGGGCCCTGTCACTCTCCCAACCCCTACTGAGCTCCTGGGTGCTTTCAATGCTTCTCTTGGCCCATGACATATATCACACAACATAGACCCACACCAATGTGTCATCATGGCCTGCCTATCAGATCAGAATGCCCCCAACATGCATTGCACATCATGTATCCGCATTGATGTATTACTGCAGCCTGCCACCAGATCAGAGCTGACACCCATTCAACCCACATAGCTCCATTGAGCCCTGCTATCAGACTTGTGATCCTGTGAAGCAAACAAACACTCTGCAGGTGAACCTGACAAGAGCAAGCTAGCACAGGCAACAAGCAAGTGTCAAAGGAGCAGAACAGTAGCTAAGAGGCAGGCAAGAGGCAAGCACAGCAAGCCAAGCAAGGCAACAATGTTGGGGTTCTCACAATTAGTTCACTGGATAGACCTGGGGAATGCTGCTATTGATCAGTCAAAGGATATTCTATCCTTATGACTGGCTTAAATACTACATCCATGGCTATGCTATGACTAATGCTATATGTGGTAAGCAGCCTGGGTATGCTAAGCAGTAATGACTATCAATATGTCAAAAGGAGAAAGAGACTCCAATGACTATGAAGGGTGGACTAAACAAGACAAAAGGGGAATAGGAAGTAGATCAGGCATCCAGTCTGGTAACATACCATGGGGCTAAGCTCAAAACAGAGTCAGACTACCCACAGAAGGGTTGTTCCCTTACATCACCCCTCCTCAAGGTTTGTCAACCCAACAAACAACTGTGACATTAAGATGCTCTCCCCTGTCCCTGATATGGCTGGCTGCAACATGCAACAGCTGGTTCTGCCCTCCTGGAGTAATGTCCAAAGGTGTATTGTATAATTGGGGCTGACACTTCAGGCACTGGTGTAGAGAGGGTCATGGGAGAAATTGTGTCCATTGGAGATGCTAGTGTAGCCCCCTTGTGAATGCTCAACATCAGCAAGCCCAGAGGGAGAGACAGGGGTTGCCAGGTAGGAGAGGTAGGGGCCATGGTAATGGTCATAGATGCTGCTGCTGGAGTGCTAGAAGAAGGTGCTCCTGGCCTGGTAGAAGTTGGGGTAGACAATGTGGTGGATCCTAAAGGTGCCGGCACAGCAACTGCTGGTGACATTGCCTGAGCATCACTTCTGTGGTATGCAGACTTGCTTCTTAGCTATTCACTTCCCAATAACCATGAGGGCTTCTCCAATCTGCTGATCAGAGCCCCTGATGGAGACAAACCAGCAGTCTCCTCCAGCTGAGCTAACTGTGAAGGCTGCCAAGCAGGCACTGGAGATGTCAAGGGCTTGTTTAAGGCCCTGCTCCTGGTGACCAACCACATGCACAACAAGAGAGTTGGGGAGTTCAAGTGCCCACTCAAAACATGGGGTATGGCCATCCATAGGAGGGAGGTCCCAAGCAAAGGGGATGGTAAGGGGAACATTAGAGGTAGAGCATGCTACATGTCAGAAAATGCAAGAGGTGGGCATGGTAGGGGATTTGGTGGAGGACTGGGGCTTCAGCTGCCCAGGTGGAGCTGATTGCATGGCAGAGCATAAAGGAACAGTGTGGCCACCCATACTAGGCTGTGAGGCTGTTTGGGCAGAAGCAACTGTGGTGACAGGTGTAGGCATATGACCAGACTCACATGCTGCTAGTCTGCTCTCAAGCCCAGAGACAAGAGTTAGCAATCTCTCAATAGTAGATGCTGGGTCAGCAAAGGCATCAGATAGAGTTGGCATAGAGTCCATAGAATTTAGAGTGAGGCCAAGGGTAGGTTTAGGTTGGATGTCATGGGCTAGAGGTGCGGACAATGTAGGGACCAATCAAGATGTGAGGGGAACAAACACTCTGTGGGTGAACCCAACAAAAGCAAGCTAGCACAGGCAATGAGCAAGCATCAAAGGAGCAGAACAACAGCTATATCTGATGCTTGTCTTGTTCTGTCTCATCCATTCCTCTTCTGAACTGTGTGCCTTATTGTACCACTCTATTTCCTTTCAGTCCCATACCTTT
This sequence comes from Termitomyces sp. T123_Mx157, assembly GCA_018849495.1. NCBI lineage: Eukaryota > Fungi > Basidiomycota > Agaricomycetes > Agaricales > Lyophyllaceae > Termitomyces > Termitomyces sp. T123_Mx157. The sequence continues at coordinate 14,048 of JABFYK010058349.1, read as the reverse complement.
CCCCTGTAACTCCACTTACTTGCTTGGACCCTGTTCAATGCTTGGCCCAAGATCCCATCACTCTGTACCTGATCTCCCATCAATCCCCAGTCTTGCTCCCTTCACTCACATGACCAAACTAACCCCACTTTTCTGATAGCACCCCAGAACTTAGTACCTGACACTCTAATGCTCATCCCTTACTCACACCATCTTTAGCCTTTCCTGGAGTTCCCCAGACTTACTTTGACCACTCCCCAGGCTTACCCTTGTAAGTATCTTATGTCCAGAACCTGCCAGAACACAGATTATATGCATAGGACATTGTGTCCACCTAGTAAGGACTTTCCCAGTGGATCTGAGCCCCTGTGGTCAGTGGAACCTGACAATTGTAGATGCTGTGTCTAGGATACCTATATCCAAGGTGGATGACTAGATAATGCAATGGTGGTGGCCACCATACCTTTTGGGTTCATTGACAGGACTCCCTATTTGACCCATACTCAGTGTGGGTGATAGACAGCTATGAACCATGGGAAGTTGCCCATGGCCTTGCATGTATGGATGTTGAGGATGTACCAACTAATGAGGAGCTGCTGATTCTCATCCATCAAGGGTATGAGATGGATCTTTGGATCATGTCCCTTATGTTGGTCTCTGCTGGGATGGAGGGAGTGGAACATTGTAAGGGTCTGTGGTTCATTGATAGACACCTTTGCATTCCCAAGATGGGTGACATACAAGCAATTCCATCTCTCAGAGATCATTTTTTTCTGTTGTGCAAGTTGCCCAAACCTGGTCCAGTGGTGGAAAGTGAGGACCTTCATACATGTGAATGGTTAGTTGACCAAATTGTTGATGCTTGTTGTAAGGGCAGGGTTTGGAAATACCTTGTGTATTATGCTGGATGGAGCCCAGAAGAAGATTGTTGGCTTTGGGGCTCTGAATTTGCTGAGAATGAGGCTCTAGATCAGTGGTTAGCAGAAAATGGAAAAAGTGCATCCTGATCATAATGGTGTCATGATGTCTTTCCCCTTTTCCACTAACAGTAGCTTTTTTCATATGGACATGAACATGAATTACCTTATGCCACACTTAATTTTTTAGGGAGGGGAGGAGTGTAAGTGTGGCTTACATCAGTTGAACTTCACATTATGGATATCAAATATCTTACAAACACCTTCTTGCTCTCATTTCATTTATATCTGAGACTGGTACTATACTGGTTATTGAACATACACCATTCCAATTTGCATATGCATGCTCACCAAATTTGAGTGTGCCTACAGGTGTGTAGGCTTCCATCTGGCTACAAAGTATGAAGACACTGCCTTATGTAAGTAGGTTAAGTACAGTCTGAAGGGTAGCACCATGTGATGCTACCAAATTAATACAATTAGAATAAATATATGTATCTACTTGTAAGTTGAGAGGGTAATGAGAGGTCTGCTGGACACTCTATTACAAAAGATCACATTTGTGTATGTTGACTTCAACTGCAAAATTGTAGAGGCAATGATTTAATAGATCTCACTGTCAGTGATGATTTGGAATTATATAGGGAATCAATTTGTATACAATTCAAACAGATCCCTTGTTCAGCTCCAAACCCATGTTGGTTCAGTTTCATATCCATTAGAAAAAAAAATGGGTTTCTGCATGGTTGCTGAATGATAAGGTAAATTCACAAAGTGCTCATATTTTGAAGAAAAAATAACCAATACTCAGGATGCACCTCATAGTGGTCATCTGAAACAAATTGTGAAGAACTTCATAATCCAGGACTATTTGACTTGAGGATACATGTGCTGAGGAAAATACCTTTCATGAACCACACCCTCAGAGAGCAGCTGGGCTGCATAGTAATCTTGTGGCCACAATAAAAAGTCAGCAGGAGCAAAATGTTTCCCAACTATTGTGGTCTTGGATCCTACACACTTGATATGGAAGATACAATGTGAGTGCAGATTGTGAAGGAAGCTGACCCCAAGAGGCTCCCAAGCAAAACACAAGTATCAGATAGATTTAAAGCTGTTATGACAAAGAGACTTAAGATAGACCACTTGACAACAGATGATGGAGGACTAGGTAAGAGAGCAACAAACAATGATACAGTCTGAAATGCATGAAACTACATCTTGCCTGAGAACAGCAACCCCCTAAAGTCATGGTGGAAAGTGACAGAGGTTTTAGTGAGTATAGGTTCATAGACCTCAGAGTCCCACATACATGAATAAGGGCATTTTGTTCAAGGGGGAGTCACATGGACAATATGGCACATCAGGTTGAGTAGGTAGGTTGAGGCCTTGACTCCTCATCCCTCTTTTTGGAGGTAATGGTACCCATCTAAAAACAGAAGTTGTTTGTCAAGAGTCAGGTGTACAAAGTTGAATTTCAGGGTTATTCTTTCCTCCAGTCTGGCTGCCAAAAGTTCAGAATGGCAGTAAGTAATATTTCCAACTCCACTCATGCTTATATCGATGTGCTAATCCTTGCTAGGCTTAATCAGTCAGAAATTGATGAATCAAACTTGGTTGTTGACACAGATAATCAGGTACTCTATCCATACTGGGGTAAGATCTCATTATCTGTTCTGAAATATATGTGGTCACTCACCTGTTTGAAAAGTATCATCTACATTGTATTGGCCTAGAGAAGAGAGTGAATGAGTGGGCATGTGAAGCCTGTGTGATGTTAACAATCATGGTGGTGGAAAATGATGGCAAGAATAGAGCATATTTGCACTAAGTGGTGATAACAAAATCATAGTGTATGGATTTCATGAGTGTCTCATTACTTTACTTCATGTGTGTTGGAGAGGCGTGGATGTGACGATGTGATGTCGTGCCAAGGCCACGACGTCAGGGTCAAGAAAGGCCATGGCCACCTATTCCTTTGTCTAAGAGTACATATATTGACGGACCCAAATACAGAGCACTCTCAGTCGCGTATTACACGTCTAAGGGTGCGTTACTACTGACTCACTTACAATACAACTCATACTGATTGTATACCTAGATATAAACTTACGTGTATCATTATCTAGGTACAGTCAATACAGTCGCGTATTACACGCCTGAGGATATAAACTTACGCGTATCATTATCTAGGTGTTTGTCACACCTGCCGATATTAGCTGCTATCTAGTTGGAATTCCAACAATGTGTGGGCCTTGCCAGTAGTAACCCAACTACCTTCAGAGCCCAAGCTATGAATACCGAGCCAGTGGACACCGTGAGTATGGATTGCACGACGGGAGGGTCGAATTACCCCACAAAAATTTTGTGAAGCCTGTCCAAAGTGTTTCGATTGATGCAACCCTTCAATAATCCATACGTTCTCATGACATTAGAATATGGTGAGTCTTCCCGCGCCTGAGTATGGGTACCTCAACCCATATGAGTCGTGCGTCCTTTGGTAGTCACAAGACAACCCCAAGTAGAAATGCTGCCGATCACGGCTCAACACACTAAGAAGACCAGAAGATAATTCAGCGCGGAAGCGAGTGCATGATGCAGTGTGTCCTGTGATCAACGGAACCCCAAGTACCCGTGGCAGAAATGGGCAGGCCTCCCCAGAACTGCCTTGTGCCATTCTTAAACAACCTTTTCAGCGTCCAAATTTCAAATGAGACAACTTTTGTTTTTCTTTTTCTCCTTCTTAGAGCGGCTTGACCATCACTCGTTTATTTGAATAAAGCTACTTGCAGGCCCTAGCTACTTGCGGGCCCTAGCTTCCTGCGGGCCGCCGTCCATCTTTTCTTCTTAGCCAGGTCCCACACTAAATATATCAATCTTCATTTTCGCATGGAAAGGTCTTAAAAACAGGAAGTCATGTATGGTCAATTGCTGAAGCCCACATTATGCGCCCAACTGCAGGTCGACTTCTCTTACTCTACGCTCTCTCCTTAGCTGTCGAAGCGCAGCGATTTGTGCGCTTTATTTCCACGGATGGACAAGAATATACTGGAGATGCCATCCTACCCCCACATACAACAGATGCCTCCAAAAGTACCAGTGCGAAGGTGATCCAAGGTGATATTTTAGGTGACTTCAACATTACAAATCAAGTGAAGGTGATTATGTTCCGAATGGACCGGCATCTGCCTGTGTTAGTATTAACATAAATACTCAGCCTATCAAGAAACTCTTGTCTCCTCTCCCCAACGAACGAGTCCGTACTGTTCGCTGTGTTGGATTTAATTATGCTGCACACGATAACGAGGTAAATCAGTGTCCTCATCTTGATTCCTCGTTGAATCTGAATACACATACAGACTGGCCAACCCATTCCGGGCTGGCCAATCTTGTTCTACAAACCTTTTACCGCGCTCAACACCCCTAGTGACCCAATTCCAATCACCGCGGGCTACCAGACACAGGGAAACTTCACCTCGACCATGGACTACGAGACCGAGCTTGTTGTCGTAATCAAGAAGACGGCTTTCAACATTTCCGATGACGAAGCTCTAGATCATGTCCTTGGTTACTCAGTAGGCCATGACGTCTCCCATCGCGGCTGGCAAATCGATCGTGGAGGAGAACCGGAACCTCAATTTTCTATGGGAAAAGGTGCTGATGGTTGGGCGCCTTGGGGGCCTGCGATCGTTTCCACCAACATTATAAGCGACCCACAGACTCTAAATATCTGGACAAAGGTAAACGGCGAAACTAAACAGAATGATACCACTGCGAATATGATATTCGGCGTCAAACATCTTGTATCCTTCTTCTCCATGGGTATTACCCTCCTTCCCGGGGACGTGATTTTTACTGGAACGTCAGTGCAATAAATTTCTCATCACCTTTTCGGAAGCTTGTTCGTGCTCATACTCAAATGTTTAGTCCAAGTGGAGTCAATCTTGGAAAGGCTAATCCTGTATGGTTGACCAACGGAGACGTCGTGGAGGTAGGCTTAGAAAATGTCGGAACCTGCACCAACACTATCACCTATGTATGATATTAGCTAAGAACTGTGTAGTCATTCGAGTCATTCGAGTCAAGATAAATTCAATGTTTGAGCAACATGTCCACGATACAATCGCCGGAGAGAAATCTGTTTATTTCTGAATCCATGACACAACTCAACTACGTCACGTGCAACTAAGATATGTTATAACATGGCACCCTCTCAAAATGCTGTTGAAACCTTGCACAGAAGTCTTCAAACATTTACAACAGTGTGCAATAATTTGATCTCCAATTTATCGGGGTAAAGTATAACTTTCACAGGAACAATGTGCGCCAGTAGCGTACCACGTGATAGCATTTCGCAGAGAGGGTTTCAAATTTTGGCTCCACAGGGTCCAAATTTTGGTTGGCTTGTTTTGGACAATGTGACATTCTGATATGGAGCTGTGACAGCAATTGTGGGATCTCTAAGCATCACTTTACTACTTTCCATTTGTATTGACTTCTTTTTTTTTAGCTCCCTTTGATCTTTTTATATGATATCATACACTGGTGTACTTGAACATACATATGTCCAGACTGTTGTTTCCATACAGCAAGTGAGAGAAACCACCAATGGTGGCCACATCAAGCATAGGTGGTGGAGAAGGCACTCATGAGATTAGATGCACAGCAGCAACAAGAAATTACAGCAATTGGCTATGACTTGCCATTGTTGAGATGGTTATCGGACCTGACCAGATTACCTTTCATCACGGGGACTGCTGTGTCATGCTTTCCATGTTAGGACGAACCAAATTTTGGTTGTGGAGCACTTAAATTTTTGTTGATTTGCTGGTGGGGCCAATTGCAAATATGCTCTAATGAAGGCTTGCTTTGAAACTAGCCAGTGATCCAATTACCCTATTTGGCATATTAGTCAGCAGATAGACAGGTTGAGGCCACGATGCCCTTTAACAAAAACTTCAACAGCCTCCAGAGGTCAGCCTTACAAGTACTTGTCTCTAGTGTTCTGTCTGGTTTTCAATCTCCAGTTCTTTCCACCATTGTAGAAATTTATCCTGATGGTATAACACAACATCTTCATGCTCATGACCATCAACATATTGACTTGATAGCTGTAGCCTCCACCAATATCCAAATTTCTTCAACTGGCATTGAGCAGTGTGCTCTGAGATTGTCTTCTTTATGTTGTACTTCTCCTTCACCTCAGGACAATCCAGGTAGCATACAATGTCCATGGCACAGAAGACTTTTCTAAGACTGAGTAGGTGGGTCTTGATATCATTCTGCAAGTCTTCATCATCAAGAAAAGACTCATTATTCCAACTGCCATAGATATTGGATGGAAGTATTTCCCCATCCCTAATGAAGTCTGACACTCATTCATGAAGCCTACAAGCATACCAAGGGTCACACTCTTCAACCTGAGCTGTAGACATAGATGCCACTATCCATTTGTCAAAGAAGCAAGACTGAGGGTTTATATAGCACTACAAAAATCATTTTGTTCCCTCCAGACACTTTCATGCAAGTGTGTCCAATGCTGTTGTCATGTTGCAGGTTAAGTATCTTGTCCAACTTTGTATGAGCTTCACTTGCTGTTTCAAGAGTCAGTGCAATGTAATGTGGATCATCCTCCACTGCTCCTGATCATTCATTGTCACTCCTCCCTTGGTCCTCCACTTCTGTGAATGTACTTTGCTGTGATACTGATGCAGTATCATTCTCCATGCCATCCAGCTCAATGTCATTAAGAGTTATTGGTTCTAGTTCTTTACAGCAGCTACTGGGCACAATAGCAGGCTGGGTGCCCCTCTCTGATGTTTCATCAGAAAGAATCTGTGTAATGAACCCATTCTGGGGGAGGACCTGTGGTTTGCACTACTTGATCTGCCAAATGCTTAGGCTCAGGAGTCTTTCCTGGAATTTGGTCAGGACCTAGAGAAAGCAGAGCTTATTGTGCTGAGGATAGATAAAGTTCTCTTTCTGATATATTTATGGAGTGTAGATGGCTACAGAGAAACCTGAAAAAACATTGATCAATGTCTAGATGATCAAATGTGCAATATCATATATTTTTCTTCTCAGACTCATCTTGACTCTTTTTTTAGTTTTTTTCCTCAATACAAAGACCCAAGGTTGGATATATATGACCTCTTGCAATTGGTCTGGCTTGCTATGCCTTGCAATAGTGATTTTTGTACTTGAATCTGGTGTTGCAATGCATCTGGAGTATGCACACCTAACACACTGATAAGACCCTATTCTCACTGAGTACACATTTCTGTGTTTTCCTATGTTTGGCAACCTCCAGAATTCCTGGTTTCTATGTGATGCAATAGTGGCATGACTTTGTCACATGTGGTCTAGACCCTCAGCCCACTGACCAACTCTTCCCTAGTGCCCTCTGGTACCCTCCTAGCAAAGTCTCCAACAATATTTCCTTTCTTGCTATTATTGCTACCATTTTCATTATTTTTCTATTTGCTCTTATTTCATTAATGCATGCCACTCTAGCCACCAGCATACTAGCTGTCATTGCAGGTGTCAAATTTGACTATAGTTGGGATATTGACTTACACAAGCCATTCCTCCTAATGCACTGATGCTGATGTTGCTAGTGCTCCTTTCCACTGTTATGGACTCCTTTCAGTTTCATTACAGTTGCTTATTCTAAAACCATCATGTTCTCTATACTGCAGAATGTATGGTGATGGGCATACCCTCCATCACAACAAACCTCTTGGGCTTTGGATGTTTCATGCAAGACCTCATTGAGCAGCCTCAAGATGAAGGGTGCTACATCATCAACAGGCACATGCAGAGCATAGAAGACTCAGTAAATCAGCTCACAAAAGACATGTTCTCATTCTGCAACAAGACAAGGAGGCAGAGGATAAACCAGTGCAATTGCATGGAGAGGCTAAGTCTGCTGTTGGATTGGAAGAATTTGGGGATTGAGTACAGTAAGGCATGGCAGCTGGTGCTTAGGCATGCATATCCAGATGCTTCTTACAATGAGAATGGGATGGAGGTGGAGTGGGATAAGACAGCAAAGGGAGGGTATTTTGGAGGTGGGGAGAGGGCAGCAATTAGCATGCCACCTAGCCCCAGGTTGAGGGGTGCAGTGATGCCCAGGGATATGGGAATGCTTACTGAGGAGGTATGGTGGTCCTTTTGGCCCTATGCATGTGTTTACTAACAAGGTTTGTGTGTATGTGCAGATGCAGGGATTGAAAATGAGCAACTACCATGGGTACTATTGGCCCTCAAAGGAGGACAAGGAAGATTCATATCCCTTGTATGTTCTCCCTTGTCTTGTTCAAGCATTAGGTAATCAATAGTCTCTCCCACAGCCCACTGGTAATGAAGGTCTGCTCACAATTGGGCTCTGTTATGAGTAGTGCAAGCACCCTGGGAGGGGGTGCCTTTTTGAGCCTTAGCAAAGGCAACCTCCAGCACACAGATGCTGCACTCAAACAGGTCCATGATGACAAAGACAGTGCATAATTGGGCCTGCAGTATTAGGGGTAACATGAATGTGAAGACACTGGTGGTTCTGGGGTGGAAATGGTCATTGGCCATGTCTCTAAGGTACTATATGGGTATATATGCATATGTATCTTTATATAGCTTGGACCTGCATTCTTCTTTGTCTTGCACTAGATCTCTTCTTACTACTCTGGTTTCTTTCTTTGTAGATATCATCTTTATCCTTGGAGGTCTGTGTTTAGTAGTGTTACTTGATCCAAGGGGTCACAACCAGGACTTGTTGAGACATGGAGTAGGGGTCCAATGGTTACTGAAATATTTTTTCTTACCCATGTTGGGAGGTCCAGAATAGGTTCAAAGGACAAACAAGTGTTTTTCAAATACTTGAAGAATACAAGAATTCTGTGATTTTTAAGTGTGAAAAACTGGCTAAAATAGTTTCTGGTGCCCTTGACTAAAGCTCAAGTGGGGATGCAACAAGATGGGGGGAAAGGAGGCAAATGAAGGGTACAAATAATATGTTATTAGATAGTGATTTTGGATGGAGACCTTCAATATTGGTTGCAAGTCCTGGTATATTGTTTCCACCTTGCTGAGAGGTGTGTTGTCAGATATATCAGGAAAGCAAGCAAGGTTTTCTGGAAAGGCCTGGAACCATGCCTCAGACATTGCTGCATGGTACCAAGTAGTCTGTCTCTTGCTTTTGGCACATTGTGGGTTAACTCCATCCTTTGTCAGAGCCTCAAGAAAACCTGAGACATGTTTGGTGGGCCATTTTTCTTGAATGTTGGTCGTCCACTTCTTCTCCATAGGAAGATTTGTTTAGGCAGGGCTGGGCAATCTGTTGATGATTTCTGAGACTGTCCCTATTGACAGCAACCTTTTTCTTAACAATCATAATGCCCACATTGAATGCCCACATTAAATGCCCACATCCAAAGCTCATATGTCACATTGGTGGTGAACCATATGGCATAATCTGGTCATTTGCTTCATAACTGGAGCTATGAGTTTTTGTGACCAGTTGTCTTCCTCCAACCTCCTTCATCATCATGTTAGAGTCTGAGCATTCTGGCATCAACATCTACTGCCCCACATGTGCTCTCATTCTGACAACCTTTTGAACAATGTGTACTTTAGTCATGGAATTGACTGCAGGTGCAAACAAGCTTCTTGTTTTGATCATCTATCCTCATTCTCTGTCCTAGCATTACAACAAGTCTGTAGTCCCATTAACATTGGTAAGTCTGTGCACATTCCCCTTCTTAATGCAATCTGATCACTTTATAGCATTGCCCACAAATGAGACTCTATCTTTGAATGTATCACTAAACTTTGGATAGATTCCCCTGTTGTAGTTGATTTCACTCCAGACAATTGCCCTGACACACCACTGGAGGATAGATAGTATACAATCATGGTAGGGCAGGGTCCTGGTGTCTATCAAAGATTGTAAGTCTCTTGTTTCATTATACTCTCAATGCCTTTCTTATCTTTTGGTGGTCATCACCTTGCCATGCAAGCAACAGGCATCCCTGGTGCATCTGTTCAACAATACTCAAGCCAGGAAGCAGTGCAGGCTGCTTGTAATCACACCTGACTATGATTTAACTCATACAAAACTCACTATTGACAACCAGTAGTTATGTTGTATATTGCCTTCACTTGAATAAATGTTTCAAAGTCTTTATAACATTGCATGCCTGATACAACTGTCCACTTCACTGGCTCTAGACATGCCCTGAGGTCTATAACTAAGCTCATTGTCTACATAACTATTCTGACATGTCATCTTCACTGCCATGTTCATTACCATTGTTCTCATCATCTCCATTCCTCCCTTCACTATCATCAATGTTCTGCTCTCCCTCTTCATTGCTGGAAGCTGCTTCTGGGTAATCTGGAGTAAAATGTCCTTTCAATATTGATGTTCTAAGCTCTATGATTGTCAACCCATTGACCAATGCCTCAACTGATTCCACCTTGAACCTCCAAAGTTCTCTGATCTTCCATGACTTCACAGAAATCCATCCATCAAACTCATGAAGAGCTTGAAGTAGAGCATGACCTTCATTTGCATGATCATGCAAATACTCCAGACCTTTGTTGATGCAATGGTCAGCCACTGCCCTTTCCAAGGTGTATTCTAAATTGACAGTCCACAATGCAATTCCTCCCCATGATTGGCCCCAGTGAGCTACCTCCTTCTTGATCATTTGTAATTCTTGGAGCTCATCAAAGCTGTTCAACAATTGTACTGGATCTAAATTATTCTGTCTTACAAGTGATTTAATGACTTCTGCAAGCATATAGAGATCCATCAACTTGGAGGTTTGGCATCCATGAGCTGTCTTAGTTGGACTGGCCACCATTGCTTTTAGCAATGGATTGTTGAGTAAAGCAAGTTTTTGAGCTGCTTGATGCTTTTGCTCTTGTTCACAATTTTTCTCCCTGACCTCATGATGTCTGTAATATATTTGATGTTATATCAATACATAAGTCTTCAATATTGTAATATGCATAACTTACCTCTAATAATACCACTGATTCTTTGTTAAACCATCATCACTGTTTTTCATTTGCTTTGCTGGTGATGCCGGAGGGGTCATGGTTACTTTACAATGAGTTAGAAAATGGTAATTTGCAATTAATTCATAAGATCATGCATACATGTGTGATCTGTGTGATCTGTGTACAATCTTTTTCATATGTGCAATCTCATGTGTGATCTAATTCTCCTGTACAATCTTGTTTGAAATTTCTGACTCACCCATTTGGTAAGGCCTCAATAATCTAGCCAAGCTGTGAACCCTTCATTGTATCTTTTAAAACCACCTACCTCCTCAGACAAATCTCTCCCAACTTTGCAATGGCTGCCCCTGGTTATTGAACTCTGCCCCAAGGAGCCCAATTTTGCAGTCTTGATGGTGTCTTGCCAGCATCTAGTAAGTTGACTATTTTTGAGTGTGATGATGTGACAGGCTCACTGATTAGATTACACTGGCCCACAGACAATACTTCCCACAGATGATCTAACTTTCCTATAGTACCCTCAAGCAGTTAACTGACAATCCAGGTGTAAATGTTCTTAAGGTGTGTTACTGGATCATTATCTCTCTGTTTCCCCATTGAACTCTCCCTCAGGATTGATACAATGCTCTTGCAACAATGATCAGGGAATATCAGCATCTGAAAATGCTGAAGTGCCTTGGACATGGCCATGATCCCAGTGACATTTCAAAAACACAACCTGGTGAATGTGCCATATTATGTCCTGCATGCCTACAACTTCAATTTTCACCTCAAGAGGAAGAACAAGTCATCTGAACATGCTGATCCCAGTCCCAGCCATGGGTGGTTGTACTTTGCACCAGTTGATAAGTACCATGACTTTGTCAGAATATTTGACAAACTGATCATCCAACCAGTGCATATACATCATAATCCTATCTAGGCTTGCACTGACTAAGTTGACTTTTGACATAGAAAAGTACATGATCAAATTACAATGCTGTGAACACAAAACATGCCACTAAGGGTTTGGCTTCTACTGGAGTTGTAGCAGTGGACTGTTCATGGCATGACATCAAATGACCAGTTTCTGTTGTTGATGTGTTCAAGGGTGAACAGTATGTTTCTGATTGTTCACTTGGATTGACCAAGAGTGACATGAAGATAGCAGTTATATCTACTCAGATTTTGCATTCATATATTCTCTCACTGGCCAGTAGACTATGAACATTCAGTAATATACTATAGTCATAGTGCCATATGACATTGTATGTCAGTGGAGCATCAACATTTGGAAGCAGATGGAGATTTATCCACATGAACTTAGAGTCAAGAAAGGCAGCAAGGTATTTTGGTTTCTTATCCCTAAATTCCATCTTCCTGGCTATATCATGGCATGTCAAACAAAATGCTCTTTCAACTTCAACAAGGAGGTTGGACAGACTGATGGCAAAGGCATCAAATGGGGTTAGTCAAACATCAATCCTGTTGCCACCAGTACATGTGAGATGAGCCCAGAAAACTGACACAACACTCTTGATGATCACTTTGGTGACTGGAATTGGAAGAATATGATACTGATGGGTAAGTAATCAATCCTGTCTTATTTTGTACCAAGTCAACACAATGTCTCTTACTAAAGGTGTCTCATTACTACAGAAGATCAAGGAAGCAGTTGTTGAAAGCCACAAACATTCCAAGAATCATGCCAAATTCACCAGAGGGTTTTCTACTTTGCAAATCAATGAGTGGAGGGCAAAGGTTGCAGCTTTGGAGAAGGATCACAATAGGTTCAAGAATCCATATGAGAAGAAGTTTAAAAGTAAGTATCAACAATGCTGTCCTGCAACCTAGCTGACACCCAAACCCAATCTCAGCTCTTACTCAAGATATGGTCCAAAAATGCATGGCAGAGCAAGAATATGATGTGAAATCTGGTTGGGCATATGCTTTAAATAATGAGGTATTGGCATCTCACAAAAAACTGTCCCAATGTTTTATACTTTTTGAAAGATGACATTGGCATGAAGTATTGGGAGTATTTAAGATTCTGGTTAAATCATGTAAAGTACTATGGCATCATAGCTACAAATTGCATCTTAGCATATGTAATTTATATCAAAACTGATGGAATAATGGCCATTTTAGAATATTCACTCATTGGGACAGTTTTTTGAGCATCTTCAACTTTGCAGATTTATCTTCATTTTAGTTGGAAATAAAGAGTAAGTTGCATGTGGGAATATCAACAGAGTCATGTGACTGTGTTTGGAATCGATCAAGTGGATAGATCTGGTAGATGCTGCTATTGATTGGTCAAAGGATATTCTATCCTTGTGACCAGCTTATATACTACATCCATGGCTGTGCTATGACTAATACTGTATGTGGTAAGTGGCCCGGGTATGCTAAGCAATGAGTAATCAATACAACAAAAGGAGATATAGAGTCTGGTGTCTACAGCAGGTGACTACTAAGTGATGGGAAGAAGCAGGGAAAGACAGGCAGCCAGTCTGGTATGTCCATAAGGCTAGGCCTGAATAGAGTGGAGTACCCATAGAGGGTCATCCCCTTACATCACCCCCCCTCAAGGTTTGTCGACCTGACAAACAGCATCATTAATCAACCACATCCCCGATAAGGCTGACTGTGACATGCAACAGCTGGTTCTGCCCCCCTGGAGTAATGTCTGAAGGCATATTGTATTATCAGGGTCAACACATCAGGCACCAGAGTAGAGAGGGTCATAGGTGAAGTTGTGTCCATGGCCAAAGCTGGTGTAGCCCCAGTGTGAATGCTCAACATTGGCAAGCCTGGAGGGAGAGATAGGGGTTGCCAGGTAGGAGGGGTAGGGGCCATGGTAATGGTCATAGATGCTGCTGCTGGAGTGCTAGAAGAAGGTGCTCCTGGCCTGGTAGAAGTTGGGGTAGACAATGTAGTGGATCCTAAAGGTGCCGGCACAGCAACTGCTGGTGACATTGCCTGAGCATCACTTCTGTAGTATGCAGACTTGCTTCTTAGCTATTCACTTTCCAATAACCATGAGGGCTTCTCCAATCTGCTGATCAGAGCCCTGGATGGAGACAAACCAGCAGTCTCCTCCAGCTGAGCTAACTGTAAAGGCTGCCAAGCAGGCACTGGAGATGTCAAGGG
>JABFYK010058348.1:11846-25208 GCA_018849495.1 Termitomyces sp. T123_Mx157 | reverse complement strand
AAAAGGAGGATGAAAGAAAAGGCCTTAGAGAGGTGGAGGGCAGAATGGTGGAAATCACCACCAACAGGTGGGTTTGCGATCACAAACAGATTACAACCACAAGGGAAGCCAAGGGAACATGTGGCACATACACCAAGGGAAGTATTCGGCAGACTCACACAATGTCAAACAAAGCACGCTTTCATAGGTGAGTATTATGCATAATTTGTACTGACAAAAATACAAGGTGCATATGGGGAATACAATACCAAACAAGAGAGCATGTCATTAAAGAATGCCTGGAGTACAAAGAACACAGACAAATATTAAGGGAAGCAGATGAACAGATGGAACTAGGAGTACTGTTAGGCACAAAAGAAGGTCTAGAGGCGATGGCAAAATTCCTGGCCAAGACAGGAGCCTTCACCAAGACAGGCAAGAAACATGCACTGAACACAAGACCAGAAGAAAAGGACGCAGACAATGACGAAGATGAGGAAAGGTGGTGGAGGAGGATGGAAGGAGATGGAGAGACGGTCCATGGGATTGTGGAAGAAGACGAGAGGGGGGACAGAGGTGAGGGAATGGAGGAGTGAAGGGAAGAGGAAGAGTCAAAGAAGAAGAAAACGACATGAAGGAAAACCCACAAGGAGAGAGCAGGCAAGATGTGGAGATATGCATCATGGGGAACAAGACAACCCACGCACGTGAAGACATGGACAGGACAAGGAAGAACCTACCCCACACACTCATACCCTATCTGGAGCACTTCGCGACATAACCCACCCAACAATAACGCCACAGAGACTTTACGAGGAAAGTTCCAATACCACCAAATACGATACACGACTACCACTACGAAAGTTACATTACATTACCGGAGTAGAGTAGTAACATTACCCTAACCCCGCCTCTTAGCCCAGCAGTGTGGCTTGCCGGCGGTATAAACAGAATTCATTCATTCAATTATGGTGACGCTTGCGTTAGGACGAAATTCAGGGAACCTCCATTTTGGCTTGGCATCATCACGGTTGATCTATCGATCATCGATCAACTCTCATTGATCTGAATCATTACGGCCGCCGCCTCAAGTACAAGAGAGAATTTAAACTTATATTACGCATCTCATACTTATGTTAAGACTGTGTTCTCTAAGGTTCATACGCTCATCGCTTTCATGTTGTTCTCACCTCTCCAGAAGTTCACTACCGCCACTCCCTTCTGTTCTTTCGCTCTTGCTGTGAGCCTTGCTATTTTTGTCTCCGCTGATCCATTATCCGTCTCTGTGCCGTCTACCGCGCCTGGTCATAATGTCGTTCAGTCCAACTTTCTGGGGGTCAGCCTCGAACTCAGCTTTATGGATGAGTACTGTGTGGTCAACCAGCATTTTATCCTACCCTCTTCTAAATCTTTCTTCTAGTCGGAAACGACACTTCGACCATCCCCTCAACAATCATCAACTATCTTTCGGCCATTCGTGGCCGGACTGGGAATTCTCCCTTGCGACTCCGCGTTGGAGGAAATTCTATGGACAGTTCTGTCTATATCCCTGAACTTGCTACACCGATGCTGCAAAACGCCACAACGGCTGCCAATGCTAACAATCAGCCTGTCAACTACGGCCCAATGCTCTGGAAGGTCATGAAGAAAGTCGCTGACGATGTTGGAGGGGCAGAGTATCTCATTGGTGGGTCAAACTTAGCGGTTAAGAGATAGAAGCAACTGAGTAGCTCTTCCCCCTGCTTGAAGGTCTTTCTTTACTCGATCCTGATAATCCTAATGTTCCGATCATAGCTGGTATGTAAAGCTCTTTGACTTAGACCTCATCTGGACTCCTTTTACAATGGATAGGCGCCGCCGAACAGGCCTTAGAAGATGCCCTTGATGGTTATCTGTTAGGAAATGTTGGTGTTAGCTTTTAAAACCCTTCTGCACAGCTCACTCCCTTCAGGAACCCGACCTTTATACGGCCCATCAACAGCGCCCAGATATAAAGAACTACACTACCGATATCTACATCAATGTAAGCTTGCATAGATATCTGATCAAAGAACGCTACCCTAGCTGCTCTTCATTTATAGGAATTCAGAACTGTTGCTGATCGTTTGGCCAATACGTCCGCTGGCAATCTTTTGAGCCTGAAAAACCTTGGCGGTCCAACGATTTGTTGTTTCTGGGTACGTGGTTTCTTCCCTCTAACATTCAAAATTCATCATACAAATTTCCCAATAGGACCTCGATGTTCTTTTACAAGGTGGGTATCTAGCTGCCTTTCAAGGAATCCTGAAATACATCTCGTAAGTATTTAATCGCGGCTGTGTAAAGTTCCCAGCATATGAAAATCCCCCTCCATCTTCAGCCTGCAACACTACCCTCAAAACAACTGCTTCGATCGCTATCAATATGGGATACCATATTACATCCAACATGCGAACGGTGTGTCCCATTCCGAATAAGCATTGAGTTATCTCCGGGCTAATACGAGGTTCACAAATTAGTTGTTGGACTCACCTCGTGGCAATCACCTGCAATTGCCTTACTGCAATCCAACACTTCGGCGAATCATCTCCAGCTCGTCATGTCCGAATTTAATTCTGCATCGTGTGGTGGTATCCCAACCATTTCGGACACATTCGCCGTGGGTACGCTCTGGACAGTTGATTATGCACTCCAAATGGCAGCGGTTGGTTACAGTGCTGCGTATCTCCATACTCGCGAACGTGGTATTTCCTACAATTTATTTACCCCGCCAGATGGTCCTAACGGTAATCCCGGGAATTGGGTGACCAATCCCCCGTATTATGCCCTAATTGCCACTGCTGAGGCATTACAAACCACTGATGGCGGTGGTAGCGTCGTTGTTGATCTCAACATTGCGAACTCCAAGACCGATAAGAAGGCGACAGTCGCAGGGTATGCTGTCTACGACTCAAAGGGTTCAGCCGTCGAACAATTCGTACTCTTCAACTATGCTAACGTGTCTAATTTTCCCGATCCATCTGCCGCTACTACAACATTTGCTCTTCCTGCAAGTGCCTTCTCAGCTACGAAGAATGAAATTCCAGTGAAATTTCTGTCGGCATCTAGCCTAACCGAGAAATACAATATTGCTTGGGGTGGTCAGTCACTAGTCAGGATTGGGAACGGGATTTTCCAGGACAACAACGCGACCTGGGCCATTCCAAATCAACAGCTCGATTGCATTAACGGATGTTCTGTGAGCGTACCGGCAGCAGCCATGGCAGTTGTCTTTGCAGGAGGGACGAACAAGACCAATATCAAAGGTTCACAGGGAAACATGGCACAGTCATCGTTCATAGCAAACCTTGCCCTAGTTGTTATTAGTGTTATTGGCGTTATCGGTAGCTTGTCCATAATTGCACTATAGACTTACGACGACAAACAGCTACTTAGATTGGGAGTTTCCAATTAACTGACCGATGCATTACTCGACAGACATACACAGGTGAATGACAGAGCTAGACCCCGAGGTATAAGTATTTGGATTATATAGGAAGCCTGACCCCTTTTCACATTTTGACCGAAGCCAGGAAAGTATGAAAACACAGAGACATTAGCGCCCGCGCTCATTGTTTCCGCTTCCACTTGCTCTATTAGGACTCGATCCAGACGATTCGCCAACTCTGCTCGAAGATCGTCCAAAAAGGAGCGAACTCGCGTATGCTTCCGCAGCCTGCAATGTGTTGCGGATATTCCTCTTTACACTTCTTCCGCGTCCGTCAGTGCCAGGAATGTTGACCGGTTGGGAAGATTGTTGTCCATCACTTGCAGGCTGCTTTGACGACGTTGACAATTCGTTGGGTTCTCTATAAGGCCAAGGTGCATCTGACTGCGTGGGTGTGTGAGTTTGGGTGGATAGATGGGAAGATGAGGTCGGTGTTCCGTATTCTATGGTAGACGCGGGATTGCCAGACGTACGTTCTTGCTGGGCATGAAATTGTCCTTGATGGATAACTTCTTCAGCATCAAGCCGAACACGTTGCTGGGGTGTCGACTGAGCTCCCCGTCCATGCCCAATCTCAGCAAAGTTGTAGTCCGGAGTCATCGCACCTTGACCTATAGACGAGGCACCTAAGAGAGCTTCATGATACGTGCGAAAGAACCCAGCACCATTTGACTGGTTGGTTGCGCCGCTACGATTGGATGCTTCGCTCAATGGCGGTGATGTTGAACTCTCCACGATCGGTATCATGTCCGTCATAGAACGATGACCAGGAGCTTGCGATCGTCTACCCGATGTTTGTGCAGCGAGAATTTGAGCATTTAGGCGGTTTGTTGCACCCTCGATGTTGACAAATGGTGGTGGATGCGAAGAAGGGCCATGACTAGCGGGAATAGTTGCGCTCCTGACTGGCCGATCTCTTCTGAATGCGAATTCATGAGATGGCGGTGGGCGGAAAGGTTGTCGGTATTCGCGAGTCGAGATATTATAAGCAGACTCAAAGTGCAAACGCCTCAAGACTATTTCCTGTTCTCCATTGTTGATACCTTCGTCAGGTTCAGGAGTATCCTCATACACATCATCTTCGTCGTCATCTTCATACTCTGTGTCATCCGTTCCATTCAAGTCCGTTATATGGTCGAACAGGGCGCTCAGAAAAGTTCGAAGCTGGTAAATACCTTTACCTGAGTAAACACAAAAGGTGGATTGTTGGGTAGAATTGAAGTCCTACTGGGGATCAGCACGAGAAAAGGTTGATCTATACTGTCCATACCTTGGGCGGATCGCGGCAGAATTTCTGCAACTCTGGTTGGCGAAATGCGGGCACACCAGTCAGACTGAGATGCGTGAGCTTGTCGAGTTTCTGTAGAAGAAAGTGTATGGCTAGAACCGATATCTGGTCGCAGTATGATAGGTGAATACGTTCCAATGACGTATGGCGCTCTCCGAGTGCGTAGATTGCTTCATCAGTAAGATTATTAACTCTCACAAGCCCGATGCGACGGAGCTTGGGTAAAGCTGATAGTTCAAAGACGGACATGTCCGTCAGAAGCACACAATCTTGACTCTGATAAGCAGATTGATACAGAAAAGCACAAGGAGTACGTACTCGCAAAGTCGACATATCTTAATCGAGTACAAGACCGGGCCAAATTACGGACCGAACTATCCGTAATCTTTACGGCATGGCCTAGGTGAAGGTAGTGTAAGTGTCTTCCAAGTTTGCATATATTCTCTATCGATCGATCGGTCAAGAGAGAGCATTTTGACAAAACGAGGTTGCGAATCTTTGGCGCATAATGGATGATACCTTCAATAGCCTCATCTGTCAAAAGAGAACACATCGTGAGGTCAAGCATTCGCAGATGCTCCATAGAACGGGTCAGGACAAGAGGCGGTAATTCTAAAGTAGCTTCGATAGCAATGGAAGGAAAGGCGTGGCGCGAGTCGGGGTAGAGTAGACCTTCCAGTCGTGGTGATGCAGGGAATGCCGCATCGGTTAACTGGGAACAATGGGAGACGCGCATCTCTCGCATATGTGTAGAATGAATCCAAATATCACGAAGAGAGGTGTCGGTGATAAGAGAGCAGTGATTCAGGTCAATCTCCAAAAGAAGGGGACAGGATTTCGCAATGGCTGAAACGGACGTATCCGTTAGTGAGGACAAGCCACTTAACTTGACCCGGCGAAGCATCGGACAATTTTCAGCAAATGCCAAAATCCCTTCATCGGAAACTCGACTGCAGCCCGCGAGATTGATGCCCTGCAACCGCGTCGCGGCCTGTGCGAGGCCGATAGCGGCTTCATCGGTGGCGTTGGTTACGCCAGTCAAATCGACAGCAACCAAGTTCGGAAAACAGGGAAGGACACGGGAAAGTGCATGATCTGTGATATTCTCACAATCGATGAGAGTAAGGCGCTCGAGACGATCACACGAAGCGAACGTAGTCAAGACATCGTCCTCGACGTGACTGCCGAGGGTGGAAAGATTCAAACGACGGATGAAGCTTGCGTACGTAAATGTCTGATTTGGTGCAACAAGGCGTCTTGACATCTTCTTGAGTGTTTCATACTTGGGAAATACTGGTTTATGCCACAGCAGTTCTACCGAGCATTCGCACCACTTGCGAGAGACTCGGACGGCATTGAGGACATCACGGGTTGAATGAAGGTGCTTTAGGATCTGAATGAGAATTTCGGCGGGCAACTGCGTCATTGGAGAAACCGACGACGTGTTTGGACGGGTAGACCATTGAAGGGGTCCAGAAGCAGGCTGACGACGGGGTTGGGGGGAAACAAAGGCGGTCTTACTGATCTCCTCATCGTAATCGTCGTCGTCGGAGAGGGACGTGGTGGAGGAGATGGGAAGAGTGTACATGGTAGTGGTTTGGGACAAGCGCTTTGTGAACCCGTCCAATGTTGGTCAGACGGCGATCACGTGATTCCTGATGGAAACGGCAGGACCACTGATAGTGGCAGAAAGGACAGCCACGATGAATCCAGCCAGAATCCATGCTGCCTCCTGACCGTTCCCCTGTCCAGTCTTTCGATGAGATTCTCGACTCTTCTCTACTTCCTCCACCTGGTCCAGATTTATACGCTGCAAGGAGGGCTTTGTGGTTGGCCCCGCGGCCTGTTCCGAGGCCCTCAATATCCGCATCTCCTGGGCCTTCAATGTCTCGGCAGCGCTTGGAACAACTCCTGAGTGTCCCAAATGCTGCAGAGGGTGATTATGCCTGGAATCACGGCGTCAAAAAGGTCTGGGAGTCTTTGGATGCCGGCGGCAAACTCAAAAAACGGTTGCCTTTATCTCTAATTGTATGTCCTCACTGGCCTGCTTCTGCTACACCGTTCATCGTCTTTTCAAGATAAAAATTATATATTCGGCATGGTTACGAAACGATACGTGGCCGACAGGGGCTGTCGCGCCTGAACCAGACGATGTTCTGCCCGATGATTACACTAGTCCCGAACTACTTCCTCCAATATTTCTTCCATGGTCATCTGGCGCAACAACTCCATGGATGACCGCAAATACCGGTGATACAGAAGTGGACAACGACAAATCTGCGGTTATGAGTTAATTAATCAAAGGAAGATATATCTACCATCTAATACAGGATATTTATGTTGTGTGCTCGATTGGAAGGCTCGATTGACATAAAGTGCACTTGCTTAGTGACCTTTGGGACCACTGGAAACAAATTCACCATCGACAGAACGACATGCAACATGATCCGAGTCAAGTTAGATCATCCTGTTGACACCGCGCAAAAAAGATATGTCGGCAGGGTATTCGAGTCGAAAATTGAGATGATGATGAACTTGACATTATGTTCGCGACGGAGGGGATACCTGTCGAGGAGCTGATAGATATAATATAGAAGATTTGAAATTATTACACTCACAAGGATCACGCCGTCTCCTCTGACGAACAGCATCTCCATTTTGCGCTTTGCAACCTGTGCTCACACTCATCAACTTAGTTCAAATATGCAGCAAGTATTTCTCGCACGTTGACTGTGCCTTCTGGGGCACCCTCCACGTCTACCAACATAATAGTTTCTTCAACATCGCTGAGAATCAAGTTCATATGTCCATCGTAGGCCTGAATACTGTTTCATGAGTTCTAGAAACCAAGACACCTAGATCACGCATTCCGCACATGAAGAATTCCCGTAATCTCTCTATCGCCCCTCAACTTCACAAAGACACGCTCGCTGAGCGACAACCTGATGAGGTCAAACGGCTCCTGGATGCCTGACGATGTGTCCATAAGAAAGTCAAGAAGTTGTCACATGTCGTTTGAAACTCCGCCACCATTTATCTTCCTGTTCAAACTCTAACACCTTGAGTGCTTGAGCGCTGATTTCACAATGCCTGTGCGTACCACCCCTGAAATATTCTATTCTATTCTCTTTCTAAACTCATCTTAACCTTTTAGAAACACTATTGTGACTACTGCGATGTCTTTCTAACTCACGACTCCACTTCAGGTAAGTCGATGGGATCACACAAAACATTGGCCCTTCTTTACCTTTAAATACAGTACGAAAAGCCCACAATAGCGGAAGGAATCATCTTGCTAATGTCCGGGACTACTACGCTTGTGCGCTTATCTGACCGACGCTGATTGGCGACAACTAATCTTCCTCTTAGCACTCGGTCATGACAAAGCACAAAATATTATTGACCAAATAACAGCGGCTTATGAAACCAGCGGCGGTCCGCCTCCTGGTGGGTTTGGCTTTGGTCCCCAACATCTCGTTGGCCCTCCCCCTGGCTACGGCGGACCTTCAGCTGGATTCGGTGGGCCCGTGCCTCCTCCGGGATTCGGTGGACGTGAGTCAACTCTATTAAGCGTCTCGCACACACTAGTTGACACACCGATAGCCCGACCTCCTTTCCCTCCTGGACCCGGTTTCCCGCCTATGATGCCTCCTGGCGGACCCCCTTTCCCTCCAAACGGTGGTGCTCCCGGTGCGCCTCCAGGTTTTGGTGGTATGTCTCTCGTGCTTCAGCTCCGCTACTCTCCTGACTTGTCTTTGTAAAGGACCCCCTCCGTTCCCTCCGAGTGCTGCCCCTCCAGGTGCACCTCCGTTCCCTCCCAACGGCGGACCTCCTGGAGGTTTCCCGCCCCCGCCCCCAGGAGCTCTAATGGGCGGGCCTCCAGGTGGTCCAAGTGTACCCGGTGGTCCTCCACCGTCGCAGGCACCACCGCAAAACGGTAGCACACCTCCGGCTGGGAGTGGTCCTAGCATTCATCCTGATAGGTTAAGAATGTTGAATGGAAGATAACCTTGTTCACTAAATAGGTGCATGCTACTCACTGTGTCCGCATACCCTTGGTTGGTCAACTTTGCGAAGACTCCATGAATGTTTTTCGCAGCGAATCAGTAAGGCGCTTCCTGGCTGTATATAAAGGTTATCTTGTTTGTCTGTTTTCCTCTCCTGCAATATGATTACTTCCTTGCCTCTTGACGTCTTCAACGAAAAAGGATGTATGAGATTGAGTCGTGGCTATATAAGTGAAAGATTTTTTAAGATTGAGGATCGGCATGCTCAGGTCATTTGAAGACACAGTGACCCCACTGACACCGTTTACAATGGTTGAAAAAAAATTTACAATGAAGGTAGGAAGGCGGCAATGGCATCAGCTTGGTTGCACGGACGAGCGCGGTGACTTGTGTATCACACGACTTGATCCAAGGCAGCACTGCGCCACAAAGTCTGCAGACAGATGCAAGTGTGCGATGTTTACATAACTGATTGACCCTTTTTAGGAATATATGGATAGAAGATGGAGAGAGTCCATCGCTTCCCGCACTGGGCCCCTTGTAAGGTTACACTCTTGCTCTGGATGGAAACTGCTAGGCTTATCTATGTACATGACGAAAATATCTCATACATTGTTGGCATACCTAAGTTCGACTGTTCCGCATCCCCAACCTGAGGCAATACCTGTTCATGTTACAATGTTACTAAATTCTGATATCCACCTCCGCTAATATATTCGACGAATGATTAATAGCAAGCATGGGCTGAAACTAGGTATCGCTCCCAATAGAAGTTTTCCATTAGTGTCCTACTTCGAGAAGTCGCGCAAAGTCCTTTCATACTCGGAAATAGCAGGGAGAATGAACAATACTAGAAGTAGCAATGTCGCCAGCTATACAGTTTCGCACTACCCAATGAAAATTAAGTGACATGAATGGTACTTAGGATCACTGAAACAAGAAGTTCTGACGGGGTCCAGCCCAGCATACTATAACCTATTTATTCGACGTATATTCTAAACTTCTACGTTAAATACTTCCTGGCTCGAAGACGGAAAGTCAATCGAAAAAAACTTGAGGTTTAAATTGGGTTGCCAGTCTTAGGTGTAAGTATCTAGTTTCAGTATCTAATCTATGGGGATTCAGAAGCTCACGACCAAGATTTATCTTCAACAGTTCCTACAAACTTAAGGTCTCTGACACAGACACGTGGGATGGCTTTTGTGGCGTTTGAATAGATTATGGAAAATCATGAACGTGCGTCTGGGCTTTGTGAGCCTGATCGATCGTAATATCCAAATGGGGACGAACGTTATTCGTTTTCGGAAATCACGGCTGCTCATTCATTCAAAGGGACAACTGTGGGACTCCTGTTTCTGACACCATGTCGACTCAACCCTTACTCCAGCGAACAGCTAATAAACGCATTGCACTCCCCATCCGCGTCGAACCCAAAGTCTCCTTTGCTAACGAACGTACATTCCTCTCATGGCTGCACTTCACTGTCGTTCTTGGCGGTCTCGCGGTCGGCTTGTTGAACTTTGGAGATAAGGTGCACCAATAGCTCTTCCGTTTGATGTCATCTACTTATCCTGTTGTATAGGTCGGAAAAATCAGTGCAGCGTTGTTTTCCGTCGTTGGTGAGCATCTCCCAGCCTCTTCGATGTCCTCGCAACCCCGCCAATCAATCGATTCGCTCCCTATAGCTATGGCCATCATGGTCTATGCTCTATACACATACCATTGGCGAGCAGCCTCCATTCGTCGAGGCGGCAAAGGACCATATGACGATCGACTTGGACCGGTGAGTTCCAGTCAGCTTCTTGGATCGTCCTCGTTCACAAACCTCTTCTCAGACAATTCTATGCGTCGCCCTTCTCGGTATTACATCCTTCATGTTAAATGTTGAGACTTCTAATCATTTTTCAGTGGCTGTTATTGTCAACTTCGTCCTTCGGTTTACAGAACCATAATCTTTTTAACATATGTTGGTTAAAGGGAGATATCATGAGATCTTTCTAGTGTGATTTTGTGTACAAAAATGAACGAGGATGTATAGGTTATATATTTACATGGTCTGAAAGGCACAGCAAGAGGCCTACATCAATTAACTACGCTTCTGGCGCTTGGTTCCGGCTCTTGTAGTCGTAGTCCCTGAGGTGTCGACGGAGGAAATCGACATGGAACGTCGTGCCTAAAATCCTGGTCATTAGACGTCGCCTATGCTTTTTGGTGTTCACACTCACTTGTTTCCTACTTCGTGTGCTGACAACACTTTGTGCTCGTCCATCCTCACCAATGACTTCCCCATCATTTGGTTCGTCGACATCCATATGGTCACCTGTTGGCTGACTCTCAGCACCTTGGCTCTCTCGCATCCCTAAGCGACCCTTCAATAGTCGGATGTCATATTCAACCTTATCAACAAGCCGCTTCGTTTCTATCAGAGCTGCCGTAGCGTCCAGAAGCGACTCGAGCTGCATAATGTTATCACGAGTGGGCATGACAAGTCGATTATGATTAATCCCAAGTTCCGCAAGGGCGGCGGTTATTTTGGGAGCGACAGCTGATTTGGGCGTAGGAAGTTTGTATGAACGAAGATTAGCTGGTTGGTGCGCGGCTTTCGTAACAGGTACTGTTGTTGGTGGATCCGTCCGGATGATGCAATTTGCAGCATCTTGAGAGAAGTATTAGCGTCAGAATCGATGGGAAAGGCAGCAAGTCTCAAACCAAAGGCAGCGTTTCTTGCAGTTGGTGGTCGTTTGATGACTGGTGTGGCAGGTATAGGTGTAGTTGGTGTATCGAGTTCCAATGCTGAACCGCGCTTTTTCTTCTTCGTCTCGATAGTTAGGCTTGACAATCCTTCATCTTCGACTATGTCCGGAAGACCTGAGTCAATGCCAGCGAGTGTCCGGAGAAGTTCGTCCCGATCCTTCTTGAACTTTCTCTCATTCTGTTCTAAGCGTTTGACTTCAATGAAGAGTGCCTCCTCTTCAGCAATCTGTTCAGGAGTCCGGCTCTCCAAACTCAAGATATACTTTTTACGAGTTAGTTCTCGCTCTATCGGTGATGATAAGTTGAAGCACAAATTAAGGCCAAAAAATTCAAAGCATGCCTTTGTCGAAGTTGTAGCTCGAGATCATTGCAATCTTACTCTGCTCATCACCCGACCAAGGCCGATTCCGGACAAGCTTTCGACACACACTATAATATCTGTCTTTGAGGTCCTAGAATGGGCATGAAGAGTTATATGCTGAATAGGAGAGTCACTCTCTCACATCCACTGTTCGTGTGACACCTCCGGGGAAGTCATAGCGATCGTAGACAACGAACCACCTAACATCATATTCTCTAGCCACCGAGAACAGATAATCTGTTTCATCCTTCGACCAATCCTTGTCTGAGCCAAACATCAGAACGCAAGAGGAAATATACTTCATAACGGCGCAAACCTTCCAAAAAACGTGTATATTCGTCTTGAGAGTAGGTAAAGACATTTGCAGACACATCATACCTGGCAAATGGATACTCTGCTCATTGTGGTCAAATAGAATACTAGAGACAAGTCACCCTAGTTCACCTGCATCTTCAGCCCTGGAAGCCTTGACCCAGTGACGAAGTTCGAGTGAATCTCGGCGTGCACTGTTTTTGAATGGCCGGGACTCCCTAAGAGTCAAAGGATAGAACACAATGATTGTAGATTATGACCAAATGGTATCTCACCATTTTACCTTGTTCCCACCACCAAGATTTGGTTTCTGCTTCAGTCGAGGCTTAACAGCGACTAGTGAAGGCACAGATGGTCCGATGAGAGCATAGAGTTCTCTCGAAATTCCTTCAGGTTTTCGCGTGGGTGGTTGGATCTGTTTCTTTGGCTGAGACGGTCCAGGTATTGCCGATGGTTCAGGGATGGAAAGGACGCTGCGGACGTCTGCAGCTGAGGCGGCCATGGGTGCAGTTTAAGAGCCGGTCACGTGCATGTCGTGCTGGGGAACGACTTCAATGAGTTTCTACAACTGACCAGGCGCTTACTTATTACTGTTGCCATATGTATAAGTATAACCGCGGGCATTTTTACTCAGAATTATCATGACTTACTGCAGGGGCTTGGACGCAAAAGTAATGGTATGGATGGAAGAATAGCGTCATGGAGAGAACTTATATCCAGAATTCTCCAATGACAAAAAGCTTGCGTTTGCATGTTGACGACAGTGAGATTCGAACTCACGCCCCGAAAGACTAGATAAGGCCCAAAGGCAAAGCCCGCGAGTACCTGATTCTAGCGCCTTAGACCGCTCGGCCATGTCGCCATGTCTAAATCATTCATTATGTGCGTACTCGAGACTCTTGCACGTAGATAACACGAAGCGCGACTAAGCAACTTTCTCCACAGAAAAACTATACATTCTCAAATTCCAATCTCAAAAGTACATTCCTTGCATCCCAAATCCAAGACACGCATCACCGTCCATACCCATACCCCCCATACTGATACCCTTGTCCCTGCCCATGCTGCTGACCCGGAAGAGGCGGGAACCCACCCTGTCCCTGCCCATGCACATGCTGACCCGAAGGCGGCGGCGGTGGAGGCGGAAACCCGCCCTGGGCATATCCAGATTGCAGATTCGGAGGCTGGTATCCTG
>JABFYK010058348.1:0-11746 GCA_018849495.1 Termitomyces sp. T123_Mx157 | reverse complement strand
GCTGACCCGGAAGAGGCGGGAACCCACCCTGTCCCTGCCCATGCACATGCTGACCCGAAGGCGGCGGCGGTGGAGGCCGAAACCCGCCCTGGGCATATCCAGATTGCAGATTCGGAGGCTGGTATCCTGGAGCGTATGATTGATAGCCTCCTTGCTGTTGGGGTGGCTGAGATACATGTGTAGCATTTGTTCCGTTCGATGGAGCAGCCGCACGTCCTTCGAACATTCCCAAACTCGCATATGGATTTGACGCTGCGACAGAAGGAAGTGGGGGTGAGAAAGCCGTCTGTGCCTGTATCGGTGCGGGCCGAGGTGGTGGCGGTGGTGGTAGGAACGCCGATGGTGTTGAGGGCAAGGATTGGCGTTGTTGTTGCGTGAGCTGCATTTGGAATTGAATTGGGGGAGGTGTATACTGCTGTTGATGGATATACTGCTGTTGGTGGTGAGGCTGGGTCATATGCTGATACTGTGGTTGTGGTTGTGGTTGTGGCGGGGGAGGGGGTAAAGACAGACCCGATACCGAATAATTATATCGCTGTGGGGACCCTAGGGGTGCCGATGGCGGCGGGGGCGGTAATGGTGGCGGCGAAGTCGATCCCCATCCCTGTTTACGACCCCCGATACTCAACGTCCCAAACTCCTGCTCCAAGCCCATCCCATTCCCACTCCCAGTCGGCTTCGACTTGGGATCTGACCTTCTCTCTTCTCTCTCCTTCTCCCTCTCGAGCCCCCTCCCTAGCCTCTCCCTCTCCTCCCTCCTTTCCCCTACAAACCCTGCCACCTCCCCTCTCATCCTCTTCACAATCCCTGCAAGCTCCCTATAAAAGCCCAAGCCTCTCTCTAGCCCCTCCCGTACCTTCACATATCCTTCCCGCGCACTTACGAACCGCCTCGTGAGCTCCCTCTTCCTCCGATCCTGTTCGTCCCAGCGGCGGATGATTTGTGCATAAGAAGAGGAGGGAGAAGTGAGAGAACGGAGGGATGTGTAGAGCGTACGGATGTCAGTAAGGATGGAATCTTGTATGGGGAGAAGAGAGGCGAGCCGGTGCGAGTAGGGTTTGAATTTCTCCAGTTCGGAGGCGAAGAGCGTGGGTTCGACGCCTGTGTTGCGACGGTTGAGGAGGAGGAGGTGCGAGACGTCGTCTGTTTGAATCTGGAGGATGCGTTTAGGGTTAGGACGTTTGGCTTGCTTAAATCAGAGAAAAAGCGAAATACGAACCTTCTCCTTGAGCTCCTTGAGAATCTCCGTCCGCTCGCGCGCAAGCTTACTTAGCCGCAAAAGCCTCTCCTCAATCTCCACAACGAACCCTCCAATCTTCGCCCTAAGCGTTTCTTCTTCTTCCTCCTCCTTCCCCACATCTAAATCCAACAAACTCTCCCCTTTACCCCCTCTCTCCTCCGTCTCCTTCCAGCCCTCCGCAAACACCTCCTCCAATCCCCTCCCTCCGTCCTTTCCACCCCAACCCCCAAGCAAAACCCATACATCCTCCCTCACCTCCCCCCACAATTCCCCAACTTGACGGTCACTCCTCCCCGCCTGCTCCAGCGCCCCCGTATGGCTCTTCATCTCCGCCCTAATGGTCTTACTCACCACAATCCCGCCAGACGGCTCCTGCGTCCAGCGATGTTCCCACTTCATCCTCATCGTCTCGCACTCATGACTCTCCTTATCCAAGTCCCGTTGTATCCCGTCCAGCTCCGCGCTCACGCGCTCTTTGAGCTTTCCGAGCTCGGCGAGCATGGACTCTACACCACCTTCGTCCTCACGCTCAAGCTTTGCAATATCCTCCCCGGCCCTGTGCACCTCCACCGGGACCACGTCCTCCCCTTCACCCCCTCCCCCACCCGCATTCTGCCCCTCTGCCATGGTCCTAAACCTCCCTAGCCCTTTCCTAACACCCGCACTCTCCAGCGCACTCTCAATTTCTGCTTGTGCCCTCTCAACCCCTTCCACCTCCCTCCTCACGACCTTTGCCTTCTCCTCCGAATATACACTCGCGCTCTCATGCACGCCCATCGGCACAAGCGCCCGAAACAACTCCGGGCCCATCGTCTTCTGTACATCGGGCGCGCCATACACCTCCTGGATCGGCAGTGGGGTCGCAACGCTCAGCCCGTCAATCTTGGGTAGCGATTCCGGGTTGGGGAGTAATGCGTGGTAGATGAGGTCGTTTTCTCGGGATGCTGTGGTGAGGAGTGTGCTTACGAGGGAGGAGTGCGACTTAGTGAGCCCTGTGAGGGAGAGGGATCCGTCTGCAGGGAGGGTGAGACTGGAAGAGGGGGAGAAGGAGGTGGAGAGGCGGTGAGCGTCTTTGGCGAGCGTTTCAGAGAGGGTGAGGCGTGCGATGGCGTCCCCGTACTTTGAGGCGCTAGTATCAGCGAGTGCGCGGTGGTATTGCGAGAGCGAGAGGAAGTATTTGGATTTAATCTACGTGATTGGTGAGTGTTGAGAGATAAAAAACGAGGGGGAAAGTACCTGGATAAGGATAAACCAGTTCCGGTCAAAGATGCCTTTGCCAATGAGTTCTTTGGCTTCTTCACTGAGGGTTGTATACATCGTTGCAGCTTGCGCTGCGACCTTTGCCACAAGTGCGCTCCCCTTCTTCTCATCTACGCACTTCTCAAAAAACACCTCTGTAGCCTGTGCGAGAATCAGACTCGCGAGAAACTTGACGACGTCCCGAGAGAGATCAGTAGACGGCGCATGTAGAAAGTTGTCGTTGATGAACGTGAGCATGCCAGCACATGAGCGGAAATAGTAGAAAGCGCGCTTGGTTCCATCGGGATCTGACCGACTTTCTGCAGCAGCGATAGAAGAATGGGTGGCTGCAATTTGGAAGAGTATAGACGCTTTTTCATACGCGACGGACGTCTGGGTTGTGAGCTTGTTCGTGAATGCGTCGTGCCACGGAAAGGTAACCTTGATCTCTGGAAAGCGCAACTCGAGGAGCTCGAGCTGGCCAAAGTATTTGTACAATAGATCCCTTGCTGCGAGACGTGTAAGTAATTGGAAAAGGAGATGGTTTCGGTTGATGCGTACCGGTGTGATCGCTGCCTGCACCACGCACTGCATCCTGACGACAGCGCTGGAGCTGGGCACAGTCTGATGCATAGTTATCTGGGTTCTCACCGTAGGACTGGGAAATGAGCGTGCGGATTGGGGTTGTCCAGTCGACCTCGTCGGTGGATTTCTTGGGGACAGAGATCATTGGCGATTGGAACGCCATTGTGAAGAGTAGAAGGGATGGCTGCGCAAGTAATCAGTAATCCTGGCTTGCGGCAACTTCCGGCCTTGCTCTTGCTTTACCATGTCTACGCCGTCCAAGCCTGCGTCCAGTGAGGACATTCTCGGTCAGAAGGTGTGTATTTTAGTCTATCATGCATTCTATTCTCATGTGGACTGTATGCAGTACGACCGCTGCCGTGCGTATCTCTCAGTCTTTTCTTAATCCCAGTCTCACATCACGCCACTAAAGTCGCCGACTTTCTCGTCAAGGCGTATGTGAAATCCCCTCAAGCTTACTTTATATCTCACCTAAATCTTCACAGTGGAGTAGGTTTCAGTGTTGGCGTCGTTGCCTCCGTCATCCTCTTCCGCCGTGCGTACTCAAGTGACACCGTTCCGGTTGTATGATGAATGTCTATTCTACACAGGACGTACATGGCCCATCGCACTATCAACAGGCTTCGGCGCTGGCGCTGCATACGCAGACTGCGATCGCTCTTTCAACTCCGCCCGCATACCCGGCACACGCATCGTCTCTCCTTCCGAGCTTGCTTCATCAAAATAAAAATCCTTCACTATCCGTGTATACTCGGGAATTGAATCGTAGCCCGCTTAGATTAAAGAGGATAAGATGAAGAGCGAGGAGGAGCGAGGGCGTGCATGTATCGACTTATAAACATATCTGTCATACCTGTCTTCTTTCTTATGAGCCGGCTGCGTCGACAACTTGTATAGTGGTTCCTCAAGGTCTCTCCCTCCAGTGAGTGTATTTGCGCGTCGTAATTTCTCGAAGGGTATGAGAAAAGAACAGAGATGCAGACAGACGTACATCATGTGGTAACCATCATGATTGAATTGGTGTAGTCGCATAGTACACAGTACCGCAGCACTCATCTCCTGAATATAATCGCAAACCTCAGGAAATCCCTAACTCACAGTATCAGAATGGCAGATCATGAGACAGACCATGAGACATTCGTCGATGTCTGGTTCGATCGAGATGGTGCTACGAAAGACAAGGAAGGGTTTTACGTCGAATGGTCCAAGCAAGGTAACATTCCAAGACTTTGACTGGTCTTCTGTAGCTCAGTATTGTGTAGCCTCCGCAAAACATAGCGATCCCTTACTTGCTGGGTACGCATTATCACAATTAGTTCCATGAAGACTGTTGTGATGGACGACGAAGTGCTGATGCTCTCCGTCGCCTGTATCCTGGTCACTCTGTCGTATTATCAACTGACTTCAATCTAAATATCCTCAATCATCCTGGAGTGGTCGCTATTCCTGTGGAGCAGACGCCCCTTGTAACAAACACCCTCTTTGTCCCTGTAGCTCGTAGTGTTGGAGCCATACCTGGGGTTTTGGTCGACCTTGTTCAGTTTGGCATCTTCAGCGTTGCTTGGGATGTAAGCTTGATTTCCCATCATGATTTTCATGCTATGATGTGCGGCTAACGTACATCGATTACTTGTAGAAATATGATTTTTTACTCTTTATAGTCCAGGCAAGACATTGAACACATCACTAAATTTCCGACAGCTTAAGTATTTCTAACTTCAAGTGTCCTTCTGGGTTTGGTACAATTGTCGCCCGTTATGTAGTGTATGACGGTATGTTTTAGTTGATTTCTGTCTCACAGTGTCGCTTCCTCTGATATATCAGGTCCTGAGGAACCTTCACGCCTTCTGTTTCTTACAGTTGGTGCTTGGTCGGCTCAGGTTCACGATGAGATCTGGGTTTATAATCAAGGATTTTGGCAAAAAGACCATGAGCTCTGGCTAGATGTTCAAAAAGGAAACTGGGAAGACGTCATTCTCAATCACGACTTCAAAAAGGCCTTACAGAAAGATGTATATGGGTTTTTTACCTCTGAGAAGGTTTATAAAGAACTTGGGATCCCTTGGAAGGTCGGCCAAAATTCATACTGTGTCACTAGTGCTCACGAGTCTGGTTAGCACGGCCTCATAATGCATGGGACTCTTGGCCAGTTGAACCCTTGATTTTTCTATGTGACCCGAAATGACACTCTTTCTAGGCAATGGGAAGACCATCAGCCTTAAGGTGATTATGAAGACCTGCGAGGAAAAAGGTTTCTTACCGCTCTACGTGAAGTCCTTCCAGAGTTAATACCCCTCCTCGTGTCTTGTCGTTATGACTGATTCCCATCACAGGCTGGATGGGGGAGGAACGTTCCATGGCTGAGGTCTTTATCCATGCTCGAAAACTGTCTCCGTGCCTCCTTGTCCTGGAAGATATTGACAGTTTGATCAACGACAGAAACCGCTCTTTCTTCCTCAACCAGTTAGACGGTTTGACAGGGAATGATGGGCTACTAGTTATTGGCACTACAAACCATCTCGAACGACTTGATGCGGGCATGAATAATCGTCCCAGCCGTTTCGATAGGAAGTTGTAGGTTTCAATCATTGTTTTGTTTTGGTTCCAAGGCTGACTACTCTGTTTCAGTACATTTGATGATCCTGACCTGGAGGGACGAACGCTATATGCCAAGTACTGGCAAAATAAATTGAAAGATAACAAGAACGTTTCCTTCACGGACAAACTTGTAGTTGTTATTGCGACTTCAACGGAAAAGTTTAGTTTTGCCTATCTCAAAGAGGCATTGTACGCTCGCTCCACTCACTCTCCTATTGGAAGGAGGTCGACTTTTTCGCAGTGTTTCATCCCTTGTTGAGCTAGCTGGCTTCAACAGGGACGATTCGGAGAAGCCTACATTTGAGCAGCTCATTTGCAAACAAATCAGTGCTTTAAGAAAGGAACTGGAATCGTCTCCCGGTTTGAAAGATTCCAAGTCAACACAGGCAGGTTGCCAACTCATCTTCATCTACAAGTTCAGAACGCTTGACAAGTCCAAACAATGGTCGTTTCCAGTCTATCTTGAAAACCCTTTCGACCTCTGTCGGCCCGTCTCGTGGGACGAATCGCGTGTTCCTCGATGCACCGACCAGTGCTGTCCAGAAACCTGCTCCGTTGAGTATTGATGGAGAGTATGCTATCTCTCCGTTACCAGAATCTGATTGGATACGGGACGTCAGAGAGCGTGTCAATCGGCTGAAAATGGGGTGATCAAGAGAACTCTGCTTATAATGGAGAATTCAGCATCGATTAATGGCTGCCATGTGTACATATTACGATCTTATCGAACTTTGAATTTCAATGATCATCTTATCTTGAGCTTGATTTAGTATGGCGTATCAGATATCGATGACTTCAATTTGTTGTGACTCCGAATATCTCGCTTGGAATCTATCATTGACTCGTTCATAGCCTGAACTTATGTCGAAACCTACAAGACCTGATCCAGCAACTGACCCATTGGTTTCTCTATTCAAATCCATTGGATTAACCCAGGCCAAGGCGCAGGAGGCTGCGAAATCTCCGAAAAGTGCGGCAGTTCTTAAGGACATCATTGAAAGCTATCCTGCAGTGTCATCTGGAGAGCTCCATGAGAAACAGGCGGGTCTAATTGTGGCGCTAGCTGGAGCATTGGCCAAAACATCTGTAGGCTCTGTCCAGAGAGACTATTTGATCGCGACAATACTCGAAAATAGATTAAAATCAGTTGATCAAGTAACAGGTGAGCTATTCTATCTCAAATCCTCTTCACCAGTACTTATAACCAGTAAAGCCGCGGTGAAGTTTGTTGAAACACACAAGGTACCGGTCGATGAGGCTAAATTCGACAAAGAATGTGGCGTTGGTGCGTTATTCAAAAATGTCGACAAACCTGCTTGCCTCACTTATTGTCAGGCTTCAGCATAACCCCAGAAGAACTTAATGATCGAGTAACACAATATATCTCTTCAACTGCAGTAGCAAGTTGGGCTAGTCTTGGTGCCGTTATCAGCGCTCTGAGGGCGACGCCCGAACTTCGATGGGCAAATCCTCTCGACGTGAAGAATGCGGTAGAGAAAGGCTTCACAGAAACCTTTGGTGCGAAGGAAGCTACTAAACCGAAAGGCAAGGTGAATCGTTTGACGTCTGGTTCAGTTTATCTACAGATCTGATACCCGTTGTGCGGCGCCAGGAACCCAAGAAGGATGCAAAACCAGCTGCAAAGGAAGCAAAAACTACTGAAACTACAAGTCCTGATCCATCGTCGGCGCGAAAGAGCATCTTCGAGGAGGGCTTCCTTGGCTCACTCCACAAACCTGGTGAAAACCCCCAAGCAAATCCTCGTCATCGCGAATCACACCTCGCGGTAACTGCAGGCAATGTTTGGACTCGCTTCCCACCTGAACCAAATGGTTACTTGCATATCGGGCACTCCAAAGCCATCTTTGTTAATTTTGGATACGCTGCTTACCACAATGGAAAATGCTATCTGCGTTATGATGATACAAATCCCGAAAAGGAGGAAGCCAAGTACTTCGAAAGCATCCTCGAAACAGTACGATGGCTCGGGTTCGAGCCCTGGAAGATCACCTATTCGAGCGACTACTTCGACGAACTCTATGATCTTGCTGTTGAGTTGATCAAGCGGGATAAGGCATATGTCTGCCACTGTACTCGTGAGTCAAGTTTCATTTTTTGAGTGAAAATTCAATCAATGTCATCAGAGGAGGAAATCAAGGTTGACCGAGGTGAAAAGCGGGGACAGCCTCGGCCCTGCGTCCACCGTAATCGGCCGATCTCTGAATCCCTTGCCGAATTTGAGGCCATGAAGAACGGTAAATATCGCCCGAAGGAGGCCAATCTACGGATGAAACAGGATCTGGAGGATGGTAATCCCCAAATGTGGGATTTGACTGCTTATCGTGTTCTTGATACCCCCCATCACCGAACACATGATAAGTGGAAGATCTATCCGACCTATGACTTTACCCATTGCTTGGTTGATAGCATCGAAAATATCTCGTGCGTAGTCCTTTTTGTCTCATCATTTTCTGCGTTGATTAAGGGCTCTTCCCAGTCATTCTCTATGTACCACCGAGTTCATTGCTTCACGCCAATCCTACGAATGGCTGTGTGATGCGGTCGACGTATTCAGGCCGAGGCAATCTGAATATGGTAGGCTCAATCTGGAGGGCACCATTATGTCCAAACGCAAAATTCATGCACTTGTCAACGGGGGTTACGTGAATGGGTGGGATGATCCTCGTCTCTACACCCTGATTGCCCTGCGACGCCGTGGTGTACCTCCGGGCGCGATTACTTCGTTTGTGAGCACACTGGGTGTATCGACAGCGACAACCAACATCGAGATTTCCCGATTTGAGCAATCAGTCAGGCAGTATCTTGAGAATACTGCGCCACGGTTATTGATGGTAGTCAAACCCCTGAAGGTCACCATCGAAAATCTGCCAGAAGATTACGTATCAACCGTTGAGAAGTCTCTACACCCCAAAGTCCCTGAGCTTGGTACTTCCGCAATACCATTCACACGCAATATTTACATTGAGTCTGACGATTTCCGTCTGGAAGACTCTAAAGACTACTTCCGTCTCGCTCCTGGAAAGACTGTTGGACTTTTCGGAGCTCCATATCCCATCACCTACGTCTCGCACAAAGTAGATCCTGTAACAGGAGAGGTTGTAGAAGTGGTGGTAAAATTGGAGAATGAGGGTCCAGTCAAAAAACCCAGAACATATATCCAATGGGTGGCAGAACACGCGGCGTCTGGCAGCCCTGTTCGTGTTGACGAGACGCGCGTATTTCATCGTCTGTTCAAGAGTGATCGTCCATCCGGTGACATCTCCGATCTCGAGCCCAACAGTTTGGAGATAGTCAAAGGTGCTTTAGTGGAGACTGGGTTCTGGGTCCTTGCAAAACGGTCTCTTACTGAGGCTCGACGCGAAGCAACGCTGCGGACCGAGAAAGCTGCCCAAGAAAATAAGACAACGGCAACAGCGACCGGAGATGATACACCACATGCAACCACTGAACAACTTGTCGGGAAGGAGTGTGTACGGTTCCAAGGCCTACGTGTTGGGTATTTTGCACTGGACAAGGACT
The DNA here is from genome assembly GCA_018849495.1 of Termitomyces sp. T123_Mx157. Classification (NCBI taxonomy): domain Eukaryota; kingdom Fungi; phylum Basidiomycota; class Agaricomycetes; order Agaricales; family Lyophyllaceae; genus Termitomyces; species Termitomyces sp. T123_Mx157. Next base: position 2,544 of record JABFYK010058348.1, on the reverse strand, counting down.
CGCGGCTCGCATGTCTCGATGGCCCTGATACATTAGAGGCATTGAGGAAACAAGGGGATTATGTAGTACTCAACCGGATCGTCACTTTGAAGGAAGACTCAGGCAAGACAAATTGATTGATTTAATAGGGCCCTAGAGTTTGATCCCTCAACTTTTTGTCATTGATATGAATGCAATACTCCGTAATTGAATGTAGGCAGCGGTATACGTGGTTTGAATGAAAGGTTGTAAAGAAAGCAATCAGAATTAAACGTGAAGTGTCACCCGAGAAAAAAGTCATATACGTCAAGTCGCTTAATATTCTTGCTCCTCGACATCGGCAGAGTCGATGCCAACCTCCTCGTAATCCTTCTCAAGGGCAGCAAGATCCTCACGGGCCTCAGAGAACTCACCCTCCTCCATACCCTCACCAACGTACCAGTGAACGAAAGCTCGCTTAGAGTAGAGGAGATCAAACTTGTGGTCAAGGCGACTCCATGCGGCAGAGATGGCAGTGGTGTTGGATAACATGCACATGCTACGGGAGACCCGGGCAAGGTCACCGCCCGGAACATGTGCAGGGGGTTCATTGCATATACCGAGCTTGAAGCCAGTGGGACACCAATCGACGAACTGGATAGTACGTTTGGTCTTGATGACAGCAACAGCAGCATTAACATCCTTGGGGACGACATCACCACGGTACAAGAGGGCGCAAGCCACTAGAGATACCATCAATACCAAGGCTATCTGGACTCATTCATGGGAGACATACTGTATTTGCCCTCCCGGGGATCGCACTTGACCATCTGGTTGCCTGGCTCGAAGCAAGAGAAGGTCATATCAGCAACCGAGTTCTGCTCATGGTGGGCTTTCTCAGCGGAGATGATAGGGGCAAAAGTAGCAAGAGGAAAGTGAATACGGGGGAAACTGCACTAGGATCAGTACAATAGAAGCCCATTTACGACCGAGAGGCTTACGGAACCAAATTGGTCTGGAATTCATTCAGATCAACATTGAGAGAGCCATCAAAACGCAGAGAAGCAGTGATAGAAGAAACGACTTGAGCGATAAGCCTGTTTAGGTTGGTAAGACTTGGCGACGTAATGTTGAGGTTCTTTTTGCAGATGTCGTAGATAGCTTCGTTATCGACCTGAATGACAAGTAAGAAAGCCTATAGTATATGACAGTAGATATATAGGAAGAAAGCTTCACCATAAAAGAGCAGTCAGAGTGCTCAAGCGTTGTGTGGGTCGTCAAAACCGAATTGTATGGCTCAACAACAGAGTTAGCCAAAGTAGGAGCAGGGTAAACGCTAAACTCCAGCTTCGACTTCTTGCCGTAATCGGTAGAGAGACGCTCAAGGATGAGAGCTCCGAGACCAGACCCAGTTCCTCCACCAAAAGAGTGGAAGACAAAGAAGCCCTGAAGACCATTACAATTGTCTGCCAGACGACGAACTTTGTCCATCACAAGATCGATTTTCTCCTTGCCAATGGTATAATGTCCACGGGCATCTAGCATATATGAACGTGATCAGATAAATGAGGCACCAAACGCAAAAGGTGTGATTACAATTGCTTGCGGCATCCTCCTTTCCAGTGAGAAGCGTTTCGGGGTGGAAAAGACTCCTGTAAGGACCGGTCCTGACTTCATCGACGACATTGGGCTCAAGATCGATGTAGAGAGAACGAGGCACATGTTTGCCAGAGGAGGTTTCCGAGAAGAATGTGCTGAAACCACCATCGCTGGCGGATGGTGAATTTTCCGCAAGACGACCATCAGGCTACGGAGGCTTCAGATACACACAGAACAAAGGAATAAAAAGACCCACGCTGAGACCGTGTTCCACAGTGTACAATTCCCCTAGAATAATTGGATCAACATCACACCACTTTTTATACGAAGTAATTTGGCAGTAAAGGCAAGAGAGAACGCGTTGTTATTCCCGCCACTCGCAAGGATGTGTAAAATGAAGATCGCAAATGTGAAAGAGGACTCACAGCAGGCGTTTCCGATCTGGACACCAGCCTGACCGACATGGACGGAAATAACTTCACGCATTTTTCGAGAGGAACGGAACTGCTGGATGAGAGATCAGAAAAAGAGAGGTCTAACGACGCGTAGGGAATGACTTACGACGGAAGAAGGTGGAGAAAACGAGGCTGCGATGGCAGGACAAAGCCAGCTGGACGCCCTTACCCAATGGTTGAGCGAGCATGCTTTCCCACGCATCACATGTCATCGAGGCGACCACGGCAGTGGATGCAGACTGGGCTGGCTTCTCAACTAGGAAAGTGTGACTATGCATTCTTTCTCTACGAGCTACGGTCCGTGCCTTCGGCACGGGCCTGTAGCTCTTGCTTATTCCCAGACCTAACCGAACGAAGTGAGGTTAGGTCCTTGTATTTCCAACTCAATGCTAATTCCCAGACCTACCCTCACTTCGTTTGGTTAGGTCCTTGTATTTCCAACTCAATGCTTATTTCCAGACCTAACCTCACTTTGTTTGGTTAGGTCCTTGTATTTCCAACTCAATGCTAATTCCCAGACCTACCCTCACTT
>JABFYK010058347.1:0-25259 GCA_018849495.1 Termitomyces sp. T123_Mx157 | reverse complement strand
AGGACTCAAGAAATAGATTTTCTTTCCCGCAACACACGCGAAAATCACTTAACCGCTCTTATCTCAAAATCGCCTCTCAGAATCAACCTCGAATTAAAGTGAAAAGTAACTTGAAGTCCACGTGTGGGGTGACATGGCTTCGGCACCGACGAATGCCACGCAAGCAAAGGATCGTCTCTATGCGCAACTTGCCGCAAGTTTTGGAAGGATGTCCCGTGCTATAGGACGAACGGCTGATCTTTGTGAACAGCTTCAAGCCGATCTTCATGCAATGAGAACCTTTGCTGGTCTTGACGCAGCGAAGTAAACAAACGGACATTCAAATACTGATTGCATAACCTTACATTTACTCTTCACAGATTCATGACAATTGGCGCTCAGCTCAATCCTGAAGATCCTGCCGAGATACCAGTAGAGGACCATGGGTCAACCTGAGACGACGTTCGTACGCAATCTTAGGTGTATCAAGCCAGGCTGACGCAAATCAGGGCCTCGACCAATTGAATACATAAAATCTACGGCGTCGACTAGAGATAACTGTACTCCATTCAAATTCAGCTCAGCTCTCAATACCAATTTTCCCAGAGTGTTAGCCGTTCATGGTGCAATTCTTGATATGCCTGAACTGATTCCGCAATCTCTTTGCATTAAGTATGAGGTATCTTTGCCTTTCTGTAGAACCCTGTGGAAGCTCCTTTGTATAATTATTCCTACCAAACTGTTACGCTTCGTCGTCTGCTAATACATAGTTGATACATAGTCCAATCAACGTCTCACGCTCATCTAGAAGATGTAGTCATATTTACAAAGCACATATCTTTGGAATGCGGAAGACATGTTCACTGAACAAATGCAGGAATAATGGGGATTATAAACCAGTGTAAAATACGCAAATAATAATCATCACCACCGAGGAAATGCGTTACGCACTGAGGGGGCACCTCGACCTATGACGCGACACTTAGGGACACATTCTGAATATGGTGTTTCCAAAAAAGACATCTATGTATCATTTCTGCCAGCCTCCTACCCGGCGGGCGTTGTTTCAAGGTTGAAGAAAATTGATTTAGGTTCAAGTCCATAATAGGTCCATTGATCCGAGAATACACCGACAACTTTATTTCCTTCAACCCTCTCTACAACGCATGGCACAAAACATCTACAAACAATGTCAGCCACCGTTATGATGGTCACATCAAACCATCAAACTGACTGCCACCTTCCCTCGAAGTACGCCCTGTAGGAGGCTGTATTTCTGCATTTTCCGCCTCGTATATATAATTACTAATCTGTTTGGCTCTGCTATTTCCAGGTGCCTCTGCACATGTGACCATGACTCAGTTTAGGAGCGGAGCCTGAAACACGTTTTCTCTTCTCAACCGTGCCTAGTGATGAGCACTCGCGCGAGAACGAGAGCTGCTACGGCGGCTTCCACGTCCAAGGTGGTACAAGATATATCAGCCAAGCCACAGCCGAAATCGAAGACTCAGACTCGCAAGGCTCCACAAACGACTACGGAATTACATCAACCAGAAGAAAAGGAAAATATGAAAACCAAGAGTGCGAAAACCACAGCGAAAACCCCAGACAAGACTACGATATCGACTACACAGAGAAAATCCACTCGATCTACGCTTGCCGTGTACTGTTCGTGCAAGAAGGCTGATGATGGGTCTCCGATGGTTCAGTGTGGCAAATGTAGGACCTGGTGAGTCTCTAATCATGTTAGTTCACGCCACCTTACTCACTTCAACAACAAAGGTATCACTTTCGTTGTGTTGATTTGAAGGAAGACGATGCAGACGATATTAGTGAGTGTCGTACGACCTTTTCTTTCCTTACACTTTGCTCACCATTTGATCCCGATTAGATGTCTATATCTGCCCCTCTTGTACCATGGCAACGGGTCTTCGAACTACTAGTGAGTACGCTTGGCCCTTTTCAAGTACCTCGTTAGCTTTGGTGTCCTCCACGAGGTTTGTAGTCGTGGAGAATACATGTTTATGTAATTTTCGTTTTTTCGGTTCTCGTCTGTCTGTCAGTAACGACTTTCATTCCTGTGTCTCTGCCCGGAAGATCTGTAGAGTAAACCTCAAGGTTCAAGGGTAACTTTGAATGTCTCCATCCTGCTGAGTTACCCTGAGAGGCTGTTTGCTCTGCAAGAGTCACAGATTATTGCCGCGACGTGTAGACAGATGACATTATTCTATCGCCGATTCGGCATAATTTTCTTTTACTTTCTTTGTTTATCATGCGTTTCAAATTCGTGACATTGTCCTGACCTTTTCTATGCGTTTTAGTGACCTGGGAGGGAGAAGAAGCCCTCGAGAAGCCTGCCCAAACAGAACATCCATCAGCACCGAAGAAGGAACCAGCCGCGAAAAGGGTCAGACGAGACAGCCCCGTCGAGCCCCCTCCTTCTGAATCTGAAGTTGATGAAGAAGGCAGTGAAGATGAATATGTAGCGGAGTCACCAAAAATTAAGAGCAAAGGTGCTGGGAAGGTGCGTTCTGGTTGGTTATCTGATCTTCGAAGACTGAACTCTTTTCAGCGCCCTACGCGTCGTCTGTCCTATTCATCGGAATCCGATTCTGAATTGTCTGATGACGCAAAATCACGTTCCCACCGAATCAAAAAGTCGACTGGCTCTCCACCACCTACTAATGCCTTGAAACGCAAAAGCAATCGAGCCACAAATACACCCCCTCCTAAGAGGAAGAAATCCGATGCTCAAGATCCTACTGACGATCCAACACGGAAATACTGCTTGACGAAGTTGGAAGAACTTTTCCGGGATGTATTTCTCAGATATCCGCACGTACGCTTAAAGAACGAGAGTGGTGAGACCTTTCTAGTCCAGAAATCTCTAGAAGAGCTGTCGGAGGAAGAAAGAACAGCGTTAGTGGACGAATCTAAGCAATTTGCTGATGAGCTCGAGAGATGTGTATTCGAAATATATTCTGAGCAGGATAAGTCTGGTCAACCCCACGCCGGGTCGAATTACAAGTAAGTGATTTCTCTTAGTGTCTATGGTACGAGTTCATTTATCTGGTTGTGCATAGGGATCGTTTCCGCATGCTTCAATTTAATTTAAGCAAAGTTGATCGCGTCGTCATTCACCGGCGCATAGTGTCCGCTGAGATAACACCTAAAGAAATTTCCCTTATGTCTTCGACTGATTTAGCCAACGAGGAGACGAAGCAATCCATAGAAATTGCTGAGAAAGAAGCCTTGGCGTATTCCATATTAAAGCCTACTACTGCACCGCGTGCCAAAATCACACACAAGGGTTTCGAAGACATCGAGACTGTTCATGAAACAGTAATGACCGCGCAGGATGAGGAGCGTTCGCGCCAGGAGGAAGAGGAAAGGAGAGACAGAGAGCGTCTCGCGAGACTGAGAACCCAAAGTCAGATGCGACAGCGAACTGCCTCAGTATCTGTTCCACCAGAATCACCTACCGTGGCGCAGCCTCAACAACCTTGGGGTGCGCCTCCCGCTGTTCCTCTTCACGCCTTATTACCTGGAGAAGTAGTTCCCTCGTCTCCAACCATGTTCTTGAGCGAGAGCAGTCCCACGATCTCCACTTTCACTCAGCCTTTCGTCGATACTGCAGAGCCCGAATTGAATCTTGCGGACTTCATTAATATTGATGAGGAGGTACCTGCCATCCCGGGAACTCCAGGTTCCTCATCTACACCACCCATGACTCCACAAATCGCCATCGACGATAGTAAAATCTCTTCTTTGGGGCTTATCGACCCATCTACGATTCTTTCGACAGAGCCCCTCGCCCAGACATCTGAACCTTCGCGCTCCTCGTCGTTCGACCTCAATGCACTTTGGAATGCTCCAAAAGCAGAGCCCCTACCACCACCAATTGAAGTGCCATCAGCTTCTACTTCGTCCCCCAAGGCCGTCGCCGACGACAAAGATGCATTGATGGATGTTGAGGGCGGCGGTGGGACAGATGATTATGATTTTGACATGCTTTTGGAAGAGAAAGATTCTGCTGCCAATTCAGCGGAGGCGCGACAAGCAGCTTTCGACGCATTGCCACAGGTGTGGACCGGAAAGGTTGAAGGTTTTTGTATAATTTATATTGCCTTACTTACTTTTTTGTAGGTCTCCATGCCACTGGACTCTACTATCCCCCAGGAGGTCTCTGTCAATGCCCGTCAGGTGGGAGGACGTTCGTTGGAGCATGATTCGTTGCTTTGGAAGACGTTATTTCCCACTGATTTCCTCCGTATCGATGGTCGCGTACCGGTGGATAATTCAAGCAAGTTTCTTCTGCAAATGCGGATGAATTCCGCTAAAGAGCTCATTTCTGTCGCTTTTTCGCCCGTTTCAGAAAGCGAGGATGTTGGTTTCCGAATTCTTAGCGACTTCTTGATTGCGAAAGGGTGAGTGCTTGTTTCACTATTTCTACATCAGTTAATCTAACTTGGGTAATAGACGACACGGGCTTATATTTCCTTGGGGTATGAAACCGAAGGATCACCACCCAGGACGTGAACTGTATATCATTCCACTGTTATCAAGTGACGCTTTGCCAGAATATATGGAGTTGCTTGATGAACTTCAACTCCCGAAACTTCGAAAGGCCAACCTCCTCATTGGGATTTGGGTGCTTAACAAAGGAAAGCTGGCTTCTCCACCAGCACCACAAGCACCTGCCATCCCTTCTTTTACACCAGTGCCGCAACTACGACCTCCTTCGATTCCATCTGCACATACCTCACTGTTCCCTCAGGCGTCACCACCGGCGCCTCCTTTACCATCAACTATTGCAGCAGAAGTCGCATCTCTAACTCCAGAGCAGATCCAGCTCATGATTCAGACGCTTACCGCGAACGGCACTTTTCCTCTTCCGAACCTCCCGCCACCCCCAAATCAACCACAACCTCAAGTTCCCCCTCCCCCTCCACCTTCCATTATGCCTCCCCAGCAACAACCCCAAGTCTATCCTTCACATCCCGGCCAACCCTGGCAGACCAATGCACATGGTCATGGATACGGAGGGGGAATGTATCAGCCACCACCACCTACACCCCAATCGAACCAACCATCGCAGAGACATGCTCCGTTATCATGGGATAGACCAGGAAGTAGTGGACCAGGTACGATCTATGAACGCGATGATCGTGGAGGTCGCATTTCGCGTGGAGGGCGCAGCACAGGCTTTGGGAGCAGAGGACGGCGTGGAAATGAAGCGCCAAGGCCTGTCGATTCCGGCTGGCCACGACGGGCCCGTACAGAAAGTGCGCCAGGTCCGTCAAGCCCCCCTCGGCGTTGGGGCTGATTTGCCGAATTTATAGTGTTCTTTTGATTCCTTTTATGCAGACTTTCTCAGCCAGAATTTGTTCTAGTCATTACTTATTCGAACAGAATTCGAACAGAAAGCAGTGTATTAATATCACTAGTAAAACAAGAACCCTAAAGAATCTCCTCAAGAATATGTACAAGCAGATCAGTCGACGATTTGAACCTTAATTGCTCCGTGAGAAGGATCGGCCGCAACATGGAAGGCCTTCACGGCATCCTCAAGCGTGAACTTGTGGGTGACGAGAGGCTTGAGGTTGATCAAACCACCGTTGACGAGGCGGATAGCTTTTGGATATTGGTTGGCATAGCGGTACTGTAAGCTAACGTCTATTTCGTTGGCACTAAGATGCATGAAAGGGAACTGAAAAACGCAAGCGTCAGAACGAACCGAAACCCACTGGGAATGAGATCACTGACCACTTGCTCGCTCTTTCCAACACCAATGATGAAAACCTTTCCACCAAACTTCATGGAATAGACAGCAGTGTGAATGCTGCTCTCGACACCAGTGCACTCAAGAGCGACAGCCAAAGGCACAGCAGCAGCAATCTTGATCTGCTCAGCCTGCTCCTTGGGCGAAAAATTGCGCTGGATGAGAATAGTGCGGACCCCGGGGACGAGATTCTTGGCGAAGTCAAGGCGGCTTTGGAAGAGATCGGTGATGATTATTGGTTCTGCACCAGCAGCTCGGGCAGACAGCAGGGAAACGAGACCAATGGGACCAGCGCCACTGAATGACAAAGGGGTGTGATATGGGGGTCCTTTACTTATCAGGAAGATTAGATAAAGAAACATACCAGATGAGAACAGGGTCGCCGAGGCGGAGACCAGATCGTTCAATGCCAGCCAGGGCAACAGCCAAAGGTTCACATAGAGCACCCTCTTCAAAGCTCACATTATCGGGGAGACGGTGCAACCACTGAGCCGGGTGCAGATGCCACCTCGTCAGGGTTCCTGTCCTATAGTGTGAGATACACATGCTGTGGCGACGCTGGGACTGACAGACCGTGAAAAGGAGGAGTGGAGAAGAAGACGACATTAGGACAGGCGTTGTACCTTCCTGTGCGGCAGGCATCACAGGCAGGTTGCGAGCAGGGAACACCTGCTTCAATGGCGACACGGTCGCCTATAAGAGGTATATCAACATCGAAGGACATCAGGGCCCACTAGTCCAATCATACCAACTTTCCATTCGGTAACACCTTCACCGACCTCAACGACTTCGCCTGCCGACTCATGACCTGAACCACACTTAATCACGGGGTTCAGTAGAGGCAAAGAAAATCAATCTGGAGACGTTACCTCGTCGGAGACAACCATAGAGTCACCGATGCGTCCATGTTGCCAGAAGTGAACGTCAGATCTAACAGCCAAATCAGGGTTCTGTGGTCATCGCAGGCTGTACTAGATCAAACGCACCCGCAGATACCAGTGGCACGGACATGGACAAGAACCTGACCGGGTCCAGGGACAGGACGGGGTTTCTCGACGAGATGAATTTCGTGGGCGGGATTGTAAAAGGCGGCGATGTTGGCATCCTTGGACGGCTTCTCACCTTTTGCAAGGACACGGAATTTAGGGTGCCGAAGCACCTTGCGAGGGTCGTAAATGGCAGCGTTACCGCTTTCTAGGCTGATGTTAGACATGATGATGAAGATCTGGCTGGACAGACGCCGCAGGGTAGAGATGTAAAAATCGGAGGGGGTTTTCTTTAAGTTCCAAATTTATATTGGATACTGGGCATCGAGTGATGCGAGAAGGCAGATGACCTGCGCAAGAGCTTGGGATCCAGGAACGCCGCTATGCGGACCCTCGCCCGGCCCGTTTGAAAACTTGAATCATGTCGATTCCGTAAGTTTCATTGACAAAACGATATATGCGGGGGAGAACATATTCATTCGAGAGCATCTTCTTTGAGGGGTAGGCAAGATGTGCTAAGGCCTCAGGTGCGCCACCTCCGCGTGAAACTTATTTCGTCTGCAAACCAGGGCGATCAACCAGTGTTCAGTACTCGATCAGTCACGTTAAAGAGTTCCCCACAAGTCGAAATCGTTATACCATTGCGTTCAGGCGATCCGTCGATTATCTATATTACTACAATCTTACGCACACTACATAATATGAATTCTTCCACAGGATCCTCAAAGCAGGAGCGGAATGATCACAGAGTTCATCCAGAGGTTTGTGCGCCACCCGTGAATCGCTTGAAGGTGAACCTGAGTAGAATGGGAGGGATTTCATTAGCTACCGTTGTCGATTCAGAGTATAAGAGACGCACCCAAGGAAAGCAAGATCCTTCTCTGCTCCGACACCCTCAACTCTTTCCAACTGACCGGGCGTGTTTACGAGATCGTCAGTCGGGAAGTATGACGTGTCCGTAATGGACTGAAGGCGTGGAACGAATGGTGGTTCGATATGACGAAGTGAGTTCCAATCGCAGCCGTAAAAGAAGGGATGTGTCTTGATCTGGTTTACCGTGAGCCGTTGATCGGCCCACGTCATCAGACTGCAAACAACCAGTCAGCGCGGGGATCCGAATGTGGGGAAGGATACCCACCTGCGGATGAGATGTTCTCCCTCGCGTGAAATGTACAGTTCTTCTGGGAACAACAGATAGCGTGGCCATTCAACGATCTTCTTATACGTGTCTCCTGGGTTCTCAGAGCAAAATGGTGCATAGCCAACAAGGCATTCAAAAAATATTGCACCCAATGACCACCAATCGCACTCTTTGCCATATCCTTTCATATGGAATACTTCCGGCGCGATCTAGATGACAAATAAGGTCATTTGACTGTTAAAGTTGGATGATCGTACATACGTAGTCAGGTGTGCCGACAGTAGAATAGGCCTGAATCTCGTCAGACCTTATGAATTATAAGAATAATACTAGTGCATACCAATTTCCTTCGGTTGGCTTTCCAGGTTGCAATTTGTTCACGACTCATCGTGAGGTTGATGGAATTGACTTGAACGCTGTTGCGCGCCGTATCTCTTGTCTTCTCCTGTTCCAGGAATCGTTTGTATAGTTCGTGATCCGTAGATTTGTGCAAGCCAGTGGACAAGCCGAAATCTGACAATTTAAGATGGCCATTCTTGTCTATAAGTACATTATCTGGTTTGATGTCACTGCGGTCCTTGTTGAGAAACCTAGTGCAAGCTGGAAGGCCACGACACACCGGTGTATATACCCAAGGGTATGTACCGCTTCGATGGCCAATATGCATTCGGCTATGTAGAATCGTGTCACATCTTCTGAAAAGACGTCGTATTTCATCAGCATCGTCATTAAGTCACCACCAGGTAGGAATTCCATGATGAGATAGAGATAGAGTGGATCCTGGAACGAGTAGAAGAGCTGTACGACCCATGGCGAAGTCGATTCCGCCAGCACGTCTCGTTCCGCACGTACATGAGCCAGCTGTGCATAATAGTTCACGCAATCGATCAAAGAATGTTCAACTCAAGTGTGGAAGCGCGTTCATACCTGATCACGTTGCAACATCTCAGCTTTCTGTAAGCTCTTCATAGCATATACCTTCCCTGTATCGACCTTCTGCACCAATCGGACCTGTGAGAGACATTAGAAGAAACAATGGTGCAAGACATTAGAGTGAGATACCTCGCCAAAAGCTCCCTTCCCAATGACCTTGACTGTGATGAAGTCATCTAACTTAATTTTGGTCCTCTTCAAACGCAGATGTTGTGATTCTGTCCTGCCATATTTGCGTATTTCGCGCTCCTTCGCATCGCTGGAGTGTACTTGTGTTAATTTCGTCTCGAGCTCGATACGCCTGCGACTGCATTTAGAATAAACTCGAGTAAGAAAGGGTGTACGGTACCTTGCATTGCGCTCAATAGCAGCGTCCACTGACACTTTGTAGTAGGATTCAAGTTTGAGTTTGGCGGCAGTACATCGAGCGACGGCATCGGATGAGAACTCTGCTGTTGAACGTTCAAAGTAAACGTCTTGAGAAAGAGAGAGAGTCAGATCTAAATGACTACACGACTAGATCGAGCATCGCACAGTCGTCTGGTTTTGGATTGCTCGTGGATTGCTCAGGAATCATATGGCGGTTCATGACGTTGGGGCTGATGGGACTCGAGGGACCTGGTTGATACATTGGGAGGTAAGGCGGGCGGGAGTGAGTTGTAGATCAGGGCAGTGATGTCTTGGAAGTGGCGATTCAAAATGATATTCCATCACAATGGACAATGGGTGGCAGCTCATACGTCCGGGAGAAATCCTAACACAAAGTATATCGTTTCTACAACACTTCTCTATATTTTCGCTCTGAATGTACTTCGTCGTGGCATCTCGTCTGACTTTACAACGGGTAGAGACGGAAGTATTTGGTCTCGACCACGCTTTCTCGGAGAATCCATGACCCGGAGACAATTGAGACAGTAACTCTCTGTGACTGCGCCAAGCTCGGGCAGTATACTAGCTGTTTCAAGTTATGATTCTACTCCATACGCGTTCCAATCTTTCCAAACCGAGCTCTACAAGGATCTGGAAGAAATTAGAATACAGAGAAATGGAATCAATGGATTAAAAGCCGAGATAACCGAACTGATTGATCCCCGGTATTTGGCGGTGCCTTCAATTTCAAACAGGACGAGAGAATCGCGACCAAATCAATTGACTCCTCGAACTAGAGCGCTTAATACTCTCCTCTCCAGCTGCTCCAAATTAATTTTGCATACTATGGCTGAACTCACTTATGACACTCTTATGACCGATAGCTCCCATTATGCTTCCGAACGGGCAAAATTGGAGAACAGAGTCATTCTCGATGAACTCGAACGCAAAAAGAAAGCTCGAAGCATGGCTGTTCCGACGGACGATAACCGTGTTAAAGCGCGTTTGCGAGAGATAGGAGAACCTATAACTCTCTTTGGTGAACGTGTATGTATCTATCCGGTTTCTTGGGTTGTTGTTGATCGGAGGACTTTAGGCTGCAGATCGTCGAGACCGTCTCATTTATGTTCTATCACAAATCAATGCGGCAAGGGGAGACGAGGCTATGCATGTGGATGAGGAGTCTTCATCAGAGAGCGACGAGGAGGTACTTGCATGGTTGATAGTTTGACGACGTTTGGAAGATGACTTCCTACAGGAGGAAGAATTTTACTCTCCAGGTTCACTAGAGCTTTTGGAAGCACGGAGACGGATAGCGGAGTATTCCTTGCCCAGGTTGGATTTATCCTCACGATAGATAAAAGCCAAGGTGCTTACTATGGTTTCTCCTCGTTTCCTTGACAGAGCTCAAAAGCGCGTCGCCCAACAGCGGTTAGATAGCAGAATGGCTCTCGGTCGTATTGTCGACATACGGAAAAGAGTTTTCAACGAAGTTAAAGTGAGTAAGTAAGCTGTTTGTACGGTTTGTAAGACTAAACTCGTTCAGAAATTCGTTAATCTTGGTTCACAAATCGGTGACGAACGGCCAATTTCGCAAGTACGGTTCGCACCCAATAATGAAATTCTTGCAACTGGAAGTTGGTCTGGTACAGTCAAATTGTGGAATGTTCCTGCATGTACCCCAATTCGAACTTTACGAGGTTTGTCATACCACTCTTACCCTGGCCTTGAAATTGAAACACGGACAACACCAGGGCACGAGGATCGTGTAGGAGGTGTTGCATGGCATCCTCAAGCAACATTGACCCAGGAAAAAGGATTAGTCAATCTTGCAAGTGGTGCTGGTGAAGGAAACGTCAATTTGTGGTCATTAGAAAGGTGCGTCCATTCACAGTTCGCCTTTCTTGACTGTATAACTCCGAGCTGCCTGAAAGTGAGTCGCCCATATCGGTTATGAAAGGCCATCAGGACCGTGTATGCCGTGTGGCTTTCCATCCATCCGGGAACTATGTTGCGAGTGCAAGCTTCGACACGACGTGGCGTCTATGGGATGTCAACACCTCTAAAGAACTCCTTTTACAAGAAGGTCATTCAAAGGAAGTGTATTGCGTGGATTTCCAAATAGATGGTGCATTAGTTGCATCTGGGTACGACATCCTGTACACTTGTGCTACAGGTGATTGACAATCATGATGACAGAGGCCTTGATGCTATTGGTCGCGTGTGGGACCTACGGACAGGAAGAACGGCCATGGTCCTCGACGGACACGTCCAGAGCATATTCTCGATTGGGTTTTCGCCCAACGGGTTCGGATGATTCTCTTACGTTTCACTTCAACTTCGTTTCTCAACATATATTCTCTACAGGTACCAAATTGCCACCGGAGCAGGAGACGATACAATCCGCATATGGGACATGCGGTCTCTTAAATCTCTCTATACCATCCCAGCGCATCTATCAAATGTTTCTGACGTTCGCTTCTTCTACGCCAACGATCTCTTTTTCAAACCTGTGACATCACCACCCCCGAACGACATTGACATGGATGGTGCTGACGCCGACAAGTCAAACGACACGCCACCAATGGACACTGCCGCGACATTGTTGGAAGAGTGGAAATATCGGTCTGGGCTCTTCTTCGCGAGCGCAGGTTATGATGGCCTCGTCAAACTATGGAGTGCGGATGATTGGCAGCTGTTGCGGACGCTTTCTACGGATGCAGGGAAGGTCATGTCGGTGGATATCTCATCCGACGGTGACCTCATTGCGTCGGGTACATACAATCGTAATTTCCAGCTCTTTGCTCCAGAGGATGTATAACAGGGCAGTAGTGATATAAACATAATCAAGACATATTTGTTTATATCCAAAGGTCGTGAACAGCATATTACAATCGTTTCCAGGGAAGAGTTCAATTCGACTCCCTCCTAGGTAAATGTTAACTACGAGGAATGCCAGAAAAATTTTCCTAGATGATCCCATCGCGGACCTAAAAATCACGATTAGGATGGCTTGACGCTGCATCGCAATGCTATATACAAACCTTCTGCATGAAACCAGCAACGCGACCAATGTCCGCTCCCTGTGTCTCGCTTTCAACAGCAATGACGAGGTTCTCCAGCATCTACAAAGAAAGTCAGACGACATATCTACATAGGCGTTAAAAAAACAAGACTGACCCCTTCAACTCTATCGATCGGGATACCAGTACATAGTGAAACAATCTTCTTGCACTGATACTCCTTCTCTGCACTCACACCCTGCAACGTCTTCAGTCTCGTCTTCATCAGTTCCTCCATCCTCAGATGCCAGATCTTCAATCTTCTCAGCCGGATCAAGGCTGCAGGAGAGTCCACAATGGGTACCGGAGGCTCCACATCGACATTGAATGAGATGTCCACCGATCCGCCTATACCTACCATTGTCGAGTTCAAGCCGCGCCACTGGAACGCAGGACCCGCGGTGTCTCGAGCGTCATTTCCCTCCAAATCCGTCCGACCGGTCCAATCGAACTGGTCCTCGTCAACGATAGCCTTCTCGACGTTGCGCATGCGATGAGTAATTTGATCAAGCTCGCCACAGCGGCTTTGCCACATGCCAACTTGTTTGCGCTGTTCGGCGAGTTCACGCGTTGCAGCACGCAAATGAGCTTGTGTGACATCAAGCGTGTCTTGTTTTGTTTTGACTTCGCTCTGAAAGTCGGTGCTCAGACTTTGTATCATCGTTGTCATGTCTGTTGCAAAGATGTAAGTGATCTTTCAAAAAACCATAGCAGAGATAATCACCTGCAATAACATCCTGACTCTTCTGGACCGGAGCCGGCGGTCCTGTACGAAGATTAGCAAGAAGATCCTCGGCCCGTAGGCCACCACTCAACTCCTGTTCGAAGTTAGTAATAAAACGGGTGAAAGACTGTCTTCCCTTCTCACCTCTGTCTCAACTCCAAAATCACCGGGTCTCAAACCCAGCTTATTCGGTAATATTCGGTTGGCACCGACATCCAACAATGTTCTGACCATACTTCGGTTCCCCACCCGGGCGGCAATATTCAATGCGGTATCACCATGTTCATCCTGTAGATCCACAAGCGATTTGAAGTCGCCCCCTTGATGGTGTGCGATCCACATGAATATTTGCTCCAGGTAGTACCGCGCTGAGATTGCCCTTCCGCTGACGCCCGCAAGGGAAACAACATGGTGAATGACAGACTTGCGTGATGTATCAAGGGTGCGGATGGAAGGATGAAGAGCAGAAACCAGAGTATTGAATGTCTGTTGATCTGCATTGGCAGTCGCAAGGCACGCACGTATGAGTGGCGTTTCACCAAGATAGTTACCACGGTGAATGTCAGCACCATGACTAATAAGGCTTTCCACTATATGTTGACGTGCAAGGCTTGCAGCGACGTGGAGAGCCGTGTGTCCTTGGTCATCAATGACTATATCGACATCCAGTCCATTTTGAAGAGTGTTCTGGCTGGGCACTTGGGCGGACGTGATCTCACGTAGGAGGTCGAGGACAGGAGTGGGATCGTCGCGCTGGCAAATCGCAGCGACAACAGCAGCGCGTCGTGTATCCCTCAGCGGCGCTGAGGGGTCCACCAAGCGCGGTATCAATGGCTTTGATGAAAAACGAGTTACGTGAGTTTCAAGGTCAGGAGATGCAATTGGTTGTCCCGAGAGAGCACTTGGCGGTCGTGATGCACCATTTGCACTGATTTGTGGCGTGGAACTGGAACGCGTGTCCCGGAGAGATGGCAGGGATTGGGTCTGGTTGCGCTGTGGTAGTTGCCAAGAGAATTGGGAGGAAGATGACGCGTCCGTGCGTGCACGCTTCGCTGGGGACGGGCCATCTTCTCCGTTCGCGTAAGGTCCGGTGGATGGCGGCCGTGATCGGTCACTCATTTGGATGTCCGGGGCGGAATCGAGAGGAGCTAGTTGTGAAGATTGGAAAGAGGTAAAATGACTGGAAGCACGACTCCCAAAGTCCACATCTGCCTCTGAGCGGTTCCGTTTTAGTGAAGATGATGGGGGCGGCGTTTGGGAGGACACGGTACCATACCCGGAGAACGATGGGGACGCGAACCCAGTCCGGGATGGGGGGCTCAAATTCGAAGTGGAGGGCGTAAAGAGACCTTGTGCGCGTCCTTGATTAAGGAGTCGGAGGGCGGAGCCGGGCATGATTGGTGGGGGCGCCAGGGCGGAAGGCATTGAGGCGATGTAATTGCCGGTCTGACCAATACTTGAGTAAGAGGAAGCAGCAGAAAGAGGCCGGGGTGATGCTGTACCACCGGATGTACCAACAGGAAGAGTAGATAGGGAACTAGTAGACGGCGTAAAGTCAAAGAGGGGCGACAGCAACGGCGCGACGCCATACTGCTCAGCAATTTCACGACCTTTCTCGAGCGGAATCCTGTTACACGTCGACAGCGTTAGACTCGGAAGAAAGCCATGTATTGGACGCGTACCATGTTCCCTGATATTTACCGTAGCCACCTTGGACTATTTCGTGTTTTCCAGGCAATATCTCCTTCTCCAGTATCTTTGTGCGGCGGCCCTTGTCCACCCCAGCCACCTTGAGGATCTGAGTCGCGTTCACGTAGGAGTCATTCCGCCTACGCATGACGGCGATACCTCTGACCATGCACTCATATACCTGAAGCGACGCGAGCGCGTCAGCTGCTGTGGACAACCCGGTGAGGAGGACAGACCTGGACAGAAGAGTAGACTGCATTGTATATTTTGACGGGGGGCTGTGTGCTGCCGGGGGCTCGTGGGCCAGCCTGCATGGTGGAGAGCAGAGCACCCGAGTCTCAGGTCACGCGACAACGCGTATGGCGGAGTTCCAATCTCTCCTAAACAGCTTTGTAGAACTCTGCAAACACTAGTCAGTATGAGTATAATTCGCCATAGGCTACCCAGCACAGCAGAATTTCCTAATACGACTCATCACAGCACGGTTTGTGGCCCAAATCCACTTTTCTCAACTTTCTCGCCGGAAAACGCGCTGTTGGAGGCGGAAACGCGCTTGATCTCATCGGAGGGTAGCAAGCGAATACGCCTACAAAAGCCTTCATGTCCGAATCCCAGCCCGATGAACACGAGCCCTTGCTGCGGCCGTAAGCATGTTTCACCTACCCTTGACTCTAGGTCTCCCTGACCCTTCCTGGCGCTCCAGAGAGGATGTCGAGGCCACTACAGTCTATCCAATCATTCACCTTATCAGGAGGGTGTGTCCCAATTAACCTATCCTTATCTTTCCGCTAAGATCCCCCTAAACTTGTCTAGGATATACTGGTAAGCTACTCTTGCTTCCACCAAGTTTTAGCTCTCGTCGCGCACGGTGCGATATCGCACTGCGGTCATGCCTGCCTCGAATCCATGCATTTCAGTCAGGATTAAGAAACGATGCTAATTCTTTCCATCTTGCTTGCCAAAGTACTACATCGGTGCGTAACATACCTGTTGCTTTGCAATACTACCTGACTCGGCCTTCTAGATACTCCTTTGACCTTCAATGCTGTAAGTTGAATTGGCACTTGTTTCAGAAGCTAATTGACATGGAGAACCATCCAGCTTACGGCGCCCGATATAACATACACACTTGTTCAACCCCTGGTTGAAAAATACCTGACCATCCAGCGCAACGGCAACTACTCCATCGTCTTCTGTTTTCTCCTCAACCGCGTTCACTTCCTCCGAGACGACAATATACTCACCGCAACGATTTCCCAGTCCCGGGCTGCTCTCTGTGAGATCCTCGCCATTCGCACATTCCGCGACTACGGAAACAGAGACATCTACGGAAACAGCATGCTTGCGCTGACACGGGCGCTCACAACGACATGGCCTGTCTACAATGGTGCAGATCCTCATGTCCTTGAGCAGGCTCGATTGGACAGAGACGATGACCTGGAGGAGCGAGTGGGAAACGCGATTGAGATGGCTATACTGAGCAAGTCAAAACGTTTCATCAAGAGCTCTTCGTGCCAAAAGGTTATTAATGCCATCTGGACGTAGGTTTCTGATTCCTCCTAGATTCCAGCCCTCTTTGATCGGACAGCATAGGGGCAAATGTGTCTACCAAGCGGAAAGTAGCCACTCCATTCTTTCCGACGTATGAACATCACTCTATCTAGCCTCTCATGATCTCTGACTCTGTTATTAGACATACAGAAGGAGGCCAATCCACTTCTATGATCCCCATAGAGCTCCTCTTTTGGATCACTATCGGTCTGATTCTATCGCTCTACACCGTATAGCCAAAGTGACTCATATTGTTATCAGACTTAAAGTCCCGGCAATCCGTTCCGTGCTGGAATACCTCAAGTATGTGCGCATCTGATCTCCTATGCACTCCAGTTTAACAGTGGTTCTCAGTTTCCTGATTCTCTTCATTCTGTTTGTCATCGCTATAGAAGTTAGTGAACGCGACAAGCTCTGTGTACCTGAAGTCATTTTTATGATCTACTCGTTGGGATTCACCCTTGAGAGGGTTGCAGCTATGCAAGAACATGGGATCAAAGGTGGGGTATCTTTTACTCTTCAAGCGAGGCATAAAGATACTCACGTCCCTCCCAGTCTATTTTAAAGGCACATGGGTACGTATATTTTTTGCACAGTACATTACACAGCACTTACAATGCACAGAATGGATTTGATTTAGCGTTCGGTCTGTCCTCTGTCAGATAATCCTGCTTGATCCTGATGTTCAATCAATTAGTCACAATCTTCGCAATCTATGGAAGCCTACGATTGTACGGATCCTTTTACGATTGTGCGCCACCTTCGCACCCCCATTTCTTGACCCAACTGAATTTCAAATAGGTCTGTGGGCCCGTGAATTGGGGATAGACTGTCTTGCTGTGATTGCTTGTCTTCTTTTCCCTCGGTAAGCTTTCTTCTACTTCTTAGTCATGTCTCTAATAAGTCTGATACAGGTTGGCGTTCGTCACTCTCAAAGACAATTTGATGGTGCTTTCTCTTCGCGCAATGATGACGCAATTTACCGTCCTAATGTTGATCGCCATGTTCTGCTTTGGTGGGTTTTTGTATGCTCTGTGGACGTATGTCGTCTGGTTCTCTGTTCTCAAAGTATCATCTGACTGGTCACAGACTGGGAAGAAACAATTCGGACAAGGAGTATGTAAATTGTATCATCTCACAGATGATTTCTCACTCCAGGTGCCGTATCAAGGGAGCTTCACTCTCCAGGGTTCGATCACAATATGATTTCTCATGCGGAGTGTTTCTAATTACGTCACTTATAGACAGATTGCCTGGTGGATGCTCTATCTATGGTTCGGTCTTGATGCCACTGGTTTTAGTAACGCCGGTAAGATTTCCTTCCCTCATCAGTAATCATATTCTAAGACCAGATATAGAAAACTTTCACCAATTTTTCGGACCCATTCTGTTGGTCACCTATGCCTGCCTAAGCAACACGCTTCTCTTGACTGGTTTGTCTATATTTCATACTTCTCATTGGACTTACTGATGTTATCTTACCATAGTTCTGGTGTCGGTACGTCTGCTGTTAATGTCTGTACTTCATCCTGCCTCGAAAGTAACATTGCCATGTCCAGATATTGTCGAACACCTTTGCGACAATTAACGAGGATGCTGCTGCAGAAGTACATCATTCTTTTGCCTAATGTCGTTATAGATGCTAATTCTTGGTTTTAGGCTATGTTCCGTAAAGCTGTGTCCACTATCGAAGGGTACGAGCACTTAAGTGGCAATTGAAGAATGTCTGTAATTTGTACTGATATCTGCCTCTAGAGTCAAGGCCGACTTTTTGTTCTCCTATCAACCACCTATCAATTTATTTGCGCTCTGCATAATGCTTCCAGCAAGCTATGTTTTGACTCCTCGTTGGTTTCATAAGGTGAGTCAATACCCTGGCCTGGGCCACAATTGCTGACTCATCTTCAAAGGTCAACGTGTTGATGATAAGGTTTGTGGACTTTGATTCCGTGTTGTTTCAATTTTTCATTTGTTTGCAGAATCACAAGTTTTCCTATTTTATTAGCAATATCTATCTATGAACGACAGTCCAAGAGAAGTGGAACAATTGGTTTCTATGAGACCATCGCCGCCATTGCAGAGAAGATTCTCGACGCTTTACCCCGTCAGTTGAAAAGATTAAGTGAGTGAATGTGAACTTCTTTCACCTCGTACTCATTCGTGTGTGATCAGCTTTCTTTGAAGGACTGGTGGGCTCGGACGCAGACATAAACGCGGTAGGCTATTCAGCGATGCACTTGCAAGGCGCGTCTAACATTATCAAAGATTTTTGAGATTGAGGAGGAGTTCGAGAGCGCTCTGGACACTAGTGATGCAATGAGCTATCAGCATAGTGAAGGCTTCCGTCGGATGTCGTTAGGACCAGCGCAACATACCCAACCGACTCACAGTCCACAAATCACCATGTCTCGTTTACGATCGAACTCGTTGATGCCGCGAGGTTTTGACGGCGCTCAGAATTTCGTCAGTCCCCTAGCTCAAGTATTCAACCCATTGGTGGTCGTGGACCGGCCCATTCCCGAGGAGTCAGATCAAGCAGATAAAGATGAGACTCCATCATCTTCTTCACCGATGCCAGCGCCCGCGACCGTAAGCTATGGTCCTGCAAGTCGTCGGCGTATCTCGATGGTATCGCTGCGGGGTCAACGCCCAGCAAGTCCCCCACATCGTCAGCAAGTAAAGCTGAGGAAATTCTCCACATTCCCCAAGTCCTCTTCCCCACCCAGGATGCCTCTGGCGCATAGCCCTGAAGCTATCGAAGAACCACAACCGGAATCGCCAGTCAGTCCAGAGGCTGTGACAGAGGCTTTAGTAGAGAGGAGAGGAGAGCATCCGGATAGCATCGTATTGGAACGACGGCTGGACGAGATGGAGAAGAGGCAGGAGAGGATTGAGGAACTACTCAAGCAGATAGCTAGAGATATCAAGAACTGACATTGATATATTATGATTATGGATAGTTTTTCTTTCATGTACATGTTATGGCATCTATTTCTCGGCCACTGCAGTGTTTATGCGTTCGCGATCAAACCCGTCAGGGTCCTACACATTCTGCACGTCAACGTCGTACTTATATGACTTTGACCGCCATCCATTTGGTAGCGCTCCTATCGAAGTCTTCACTCATTCAAGCTTCAGGTACCTCCGTGTTGCGTTTGATTGCTGGTTCAACTCTAGTCGCGACGTCGAGCAGCCATGCATTCGCTCACAAACACCCCAAACCGCCCAAAACGCACCTTCTCTTCTGCTCTACCATCTGCACGTCGTGCATCTACTGGCACCGCCCCCAGTGCCCCAGATACGCCCTCTTTACCCGTTAAAACCACTCCCAGGCCGAGTACATCAGCATCAACCGGAATTCCCGCGTTTCGTTCGCTGAGGTCTCTGCTTCCCTTCGGGCCCAGCAAGCATGCGACCCCCGCGTCGCCTGCCGTTCCACCCACACCAAATGCCTCGAAAAACCCATTTCATTCCTTTGGTTCCGTGCGACGGTCGATGCAGAAGGGAGCCAAAGTCTCTCTGGACGTGGAACTACCGCCTGTCATATCTATTGACCAAGTGGCAAGGAACGAGTTGGAGGGAAATACTGTTCGGAAGTCTTTCTCGTGTTCGATGCTACAACCTATAGACGGGAAACAGGGGGGGTCGTCAAATTCCTTTCAGGACGAAGATGATACAGCTGTCTTTTTCAGTGCGTTCATTCTTTTGGTAAATAGAATGTTTTCTCATATTACTATCTCTCAGCGCGTGGGGCACCCATTCTACGCACACCGTCGCCAGGTCCTCCTATTTCTGCCGAACTGTCAACTATCCTAGAAGCCGACTCGTCTGGAATTTCGAAGCACATCCCTTCTTCTAAATACCCATCTCGAGCACCTTCTCCAGACATATCTTCTCCTGTGCGCGAAGAATCTCATGTCATAGATACATTTGTTCTGGACCTTTCTACTACACATCTAGAGGACCAGGTCCTAGGTGCGATGCGGTCAGAAACTTCCAGTAAACCTCAGGAGTGGAACGTGGCCGACCAAGCAATTATAATTGACGCCGACGGGGATAATTCAGACTCTTTGAACCTAAACGAATTTGACCCAGACCTTGCCGCTATCCTGAGTCCGCACAGTCTTCCGGCCCATAGGGCGACTACCAACGTAAACGGTCTCAGTCTCAACACTCCTCAGAGGACGTTCGATCAACCAGTGAACTTCTCGAACGGCTCTCCCCAATTCGTGCTTGCACCTTCACCCATCATCTCTGGGGATTCCAGACACTCACCACTGAATCCTTTGCATTTACGGCTTCCGCGGCAACAATCATCTCTGCCCCGCTTGCGACCTCCAATATCACCTGTTTCACCTTCACCCCACTCCCCACACTCTCCTTCTCTCTCTACCGTCGTACCTAGTTCAAGCGCTTCTGATTCAACATTTCGCGGAGAAGATGCACGCAAGACAAATTCTGCTTCTCCTCTCACCGTTTTCTCCCCTACCTCTTTTCCTCTATCTCCTGCTACCGCGGTAACCACACCGAAAACTATATCCTCGCCCCTATCACCACCTACAGCATCTATGACATCCTTCTTTTCCCGACGTTTCGCCACCACTAAGACACAAAGCTCTGTCTCAACTCTGGTATCACCACAACCCGCATCCAGTTCTACAATTTCTCAGCTCAGAACTCCATACACACAAATGCCTCACCTGGGTACCCAACGTCGACCGTCTTCATCAGAAGCTGATATTCCTGATGTTATCCGAGCTATAACTCCTTCGTCCACTTCTAAGCTTGTTTCGCGGCCTTCTCTCGATTCTCCTTCCCGCGAAAGCGGAGGTTTCGACCGACCACGGCCGTCTCTCTCTTCTGACATCCATATACGCTCCACGCGGCCGTCTCTCGATACTCTTCGAGGGTCGGCCACGGACACCGAAAACGCCAGAACCGCATCCGCAGCTCTAGAACGGGCACGTAAACGCAGCCTGAGTGTGCAAGACCGTCTAACAGGGCGACATACGCTCGGAGGGTCGAAATCCCGTGGAGCCGTTGTTGAAGCAGATCATAAGGGCGACGTTGATGGAACCACCGAGTTCGGAGAGCAGCGTCCGAGGAGTAGTCAGTCAATGCGGATGAATCGACGGTGGGGCGGTCGTCGGGCGGAGAGCATAGCGAATGGAAGCGCACCGGTGACGGAGTGGCTAGGTCCGCGAACAGTAAAGGCGTTTAAAGCTGCAGGATTGCTGGATTTCGAGCGGGACCAGCAGCCGCCCCCAGATAGGAATGGCCCTGGAACTTTAAGCTCCAGTGTGGGGCCTAGTCATGGCAGATTTACTTCCACGCGAAGCACCTCTGAGTACAATTCTCGTGCGCCATCGCGGTTAGCAGTTTCAGAGGCTGGTGGTAGCAGTCGTAGAGGAAGTATCAGTGGGACTCACGGACTCATGGAGAGTCCGACCTTCACTGCATCGAGTGGCAGTAGGGATACACCACGATCAGTGTCGACAGCACCAACGTCTGTATCTGGATCTTCATTTGCGTTCTCAGGGCGGGACAGAGACCGAGAAAGGGAAGAAATTCGGGAGTTGAAGGATAAACATGCGAGCGAGACCGAAGCACTTCTCGGAGCGCTTTCGGATTCGCAGCGGACCACAAAGTTATTACGGGAAGAGAATGGGGAGCTCAGAGATCGCTTGGAACAGGCTAAAGTCGAGATCGATGCCCTTAGAAGAGTGACGGGTGAGTTAACAAAGGAAACAGGCGATCTTAGGGTCCAAATCCAAATGCTCAAATCAACTCCGAATATGAGCAGCAGGCGTGGGGTCATCACTCGACAAATTAAAGCCACCGTACCTCTTCACATCGAACAGGGTGACGAGGATGACGACAATAAATGGTCAAATCCCTTTAATGGCAAGGAGCATGACAAGCTCGACGTTACACTCGATTCCCTCCAGTCGCAGAACTTAAACGGCTCAATATCTGACGCAAGGCATCATCCCGATCTTCTCGAAGCACAGGGTGGATCTGCTGTGTCCTCTTCGACGCCCGTTGCGCCCAAGCACAAACGACGCTTCAGTACTACATCATCAATATTCCCTGTGCCACCGGCCAATATGACAATGTTATTACATGACCATGACTATGACCAAGATACCGGTTCACTAAACGACAGTTTAGATCCCTCACAATCCTGTCCGTCAGCACCACCACCGCTAGCTCTTCATGATGATACCATTACCCGTAATACCTCACTAACGTCGATAAGCAGTATATCACCGACTACGGCCAACTTTTCGATGACCTCAGGAAGTCCCGCAAGTCTCTTCCTCCGTCCCGAGCATGAATTGCATCTTGGCGATATGGATAGCCTCGACCTTGGGACGATACGAAATTCGGATGTTGCAACACACAATGAGTGGAGTGAATGAAGGGATGCAAGATTTATTTCAATATAACAATCAACTCGCTTTCTAACCATCACACATACAATACATTTTTCGCTTTTCCTTTCATAACATATCAACACCTCTATACCTATCTGGAACACTTGAAACCAATCCGACGGATCCATCTGTATCATTAATTAAATGAATAACTAACTGCTAATGTAACTCAACACTCCGATGGACTCATCTGTATCATTAATTATTGCTGTTTTCCAAATAGTGGCGCAGCCCAACAACACATGTGGCTCAATCATGTCCAAAACGCGGACAGCGATATCTCTGGATCTATCCAACATAGCAGCATGACCTTAGGCGTTCTGAGATTCTGTCACTGTCCGCTAGAGCGCCCCAGCAAGAAAACTATAAATTTTTGATGCCCTGATTGTGCTCGAGATATCACTTCACAAGTGCCAGGACACGATTTCTGAGACCTGGTGGGTTGTGTTATGTCTCCTACTTACTTTTTGCAGCTATATATAGGGTATACCTAGGGTGTTCCACTGCTGTTTTGCAATAATCCCAAGACTTCGACTCTTGACCTCTGACGAAACCCCTACCCAATCCGAGATTGGGCCAATCTTCTTTTTTGTCCTTGAGATGTGTTGGGCTCCCTCAATATGCTACTGAATAACAAGGTTGTAAGGGAGAAGTCCTGCAAATCATCAATTCATCCATTATTCATGTTCTTTTAACAGTACTCTTGAGATGCAGATTGTGGGAGAGTTCGAACTCAAGGTGACTTCTCCTGCCACCATGTGCAGGTTCAAGTCTATATTGAGAGGGCCCCAATGTTATTGTGAATAGATATCTGTATTTGACTGACAATGACCAGAGTCCGAGTGGCTAATATCAACCTCCTAAAACTTGGCCGCAGATCAATTGGCCATCCAATTTTGTAGCCAAATTGAACACGGGGCTCTCTATGCATACCATAGATCTCCAACATATTCGTAGGAGAACTCATCTGAATCAACAATTCTCTCATAAGTTGTATCCTACGATTTACTACAAAGGGGTATCTCAAGGGATAATTAAAACAAGAGAAATTCATAGTTTTCTTGATGGGCGCTCTAGAGGACAGCTCCAGATTCTCAGGACACATCAAGCCGATATGTTGCGTGGACATTGCCATTGCCATCCATGTTTTGGACGATATGTTTATGCGTGTTGTGGGCTGCGCCAGCTATTTGGAAATAAATCGATCAAAAACCTTTAATCGAGGTCCATGTAAGCGACACGACCCTCGATCGACCCGCGACGCGTTGCGCCCACTACCCATATCACTCGCGTCGCGCCCCCTGGCCATATCACTTTGCTTTGTACCTTTGTCGACAATGGTCCATTGTCTCTCGATTCATATTGTTCGGACTTCATATATATTGCTATAAGTTTTCTCTTATCCAACTCATCCTGCTTACTTTCCCTACTCACACAGAGCTCATCAGGTTTGTGCATACCTATGTCCTGCTTACTTTCCCTACTCACACAGAGCTCGTCAGTCCTTTGGACTTGGCTTTTGTTTTCTGCAGGAGGCATTTTC
Source organism: Termitomyces sp. T123_Mx157 (assembly GCA_018849495.1). Lineage (NCBI taxonomy): Eukaryota > Fungi > Basidiomycota > Agaricomycetes > Agaricales > Lyophyllaceae > Termitomyces > Termitomyces sp. T123_Mx157. Next base: position 1,063 of record JABFYK010058347.1, on the reverse strand, counting down.
CCTCATTTCAGCAAGCACCACACATACATCGGGTCATCTTCGCCTACCTAACAGATGGTTCGCTCCAACAAGCCACTGCCCATTACCCCTGTCTCCAACTCTTTTGTCGCCTTCTTCGGGCTTATGATCACTTACTCCATTCCCAATACTGCCACATGCCATGCTTGAAACTGACCAGCCATTCCCCAATGAGGATCTGGAGCTGTCACGACCCACCCCCGAACCCCATTACCAACCCCACCTACACCTGAAACCCCCCTTCCAATTCCCTAACCATCAAACACCCTCCATGGCCACCCCGGATAACTCCGATGCTTTTCTGGCAATTCCTGACGGGCCCCGGGCCAACTTCCATGCATTCCCAGCAGCTGTCAGCACGTCCCCTGGATTCCTGAGACCCTTACTGTTGCCCCAGGTCCTGATGCACGCTTCCCCCTACTTCTCCTGATTCACCCACCCACTCTGGAGCGCCTGGACGACCCCGGAGCGGCCCGCACTTCCTATTACACTTGTCAGGACATTGCCGCGACCTGCCCTGTGATCGTACCCAACACCCGACGGCTCTGCCCCACTCTGCCAGACCCCGCCCTCGCATCCGCCCTTCCCCGGAGTGTTCCAGTAGTTAGTATATAAGCCGTAGGATAGCTCTTAGTACCCTAGTCTTGATATTACACTTACTAGTTACTGGTTTCTTTGGGTTTCTCTCTCTGTCTCTATTTCTGTCTTGAATCCATCTCTTTCTCTGTTTTGTCTTGTCTCGCCTCCATCTCGTCTTGACTGTGCATATCTCCTTTGTTTCCCTAAGTCCTGTACATATCCGACATCTGCATGAACTCCGTGCACACGCCATGAACTCCAAACATTCTTACGACCCTCCGGACCTCACCCCCCTGCTTGGTCCCGACACACTAACCCTCCTGGATCTCCCATCAGACTTTGGCTCCGATCCCGCCATCCCAAAGTCTCTGCTTACCCGCACCACTCCCCAGACCCGCCTCAGTTCAGACAACCTCTGCACCTGGTCTTAGACCCCTCCGGACCACCCCGGACTTGCTCGGGCCGC